>RANY01001293.1:0-14307 GCA_009805235.1 Neurospora pannonica FGSC 7221
GCTGGGGGCTGGGGACTTGGACCCAAGAGGATCGAACGCACCCGGTTCCGCCCAAAATGCTGGCTGGCCTGCGGTGCCTGCTGACGGCGTGGCCGGCCGTTGGGGTGCGTTCGATCCTCTTGGGTCCAAGTCCCCAGCCCCCAGCCAGTCGCATCTCAAAGCGAAGCAGAAAGCGAAGGGACCGCAGAGAAGCTCGAGGTTCCAACTTCCAAGAGAGATGTAATGTAGGGTCGGCAAGATCAAAGTGCAACTTCAGGCACACGTGTCCGATGACTTCGAGCCGTCACATCTTTGAGGGTTGAGTAGTATTTTAATTACTGGCACTGCAAGGTACTCTCGAATTGGACATACTCCGATCCTTAGGTACGGAACATGGTGAAACTGGCAAAATGATTAGCACTTAATTATCATGAAAAAGAGGGTTAATCAGACACGATTCCCAGATCCCGACTGATGGCTGTGCATAGGCGCCGCTGTAGCGCTCACATCGGTTGCTTATACGCAGTAGCTGATGGAGGCAGCGCCAGATCGAGCCAGTGAGCTTTGGCAGAGACATACTCCATAGGTACTCCGTAATTTACACTTTCTGGAGTATTTCAAGCGCAGAGGTGACTGGTGATCCAGTGGGAAGGACCTCCATACAATAAAAGTGTATGACGGTATTCCTCTTTACCGGCGAAGAAATCGCATCCTCTCAGCACACAAGGATTTCAGGGAATACGGTACCTATGATCCGATCCATGCAGAATACTAGGCAGTCGTTATTCCTGAATTTCCACTCTCGTAAGCATGTTACCCTCCAGCCCCGTCCGTTGGTAACTTGTGTGGAGTAAAGCCGGAGCAGTTCGTAAAAACGGACAAAGCTACGAATCGAGCTAGGGGAGGGAGGGGAGGGTGTTGGTTTCTCGGTAACCTCTTAAACTTTGGGATCCAACCAACGAGAGGTCAGATGGAAGAGAAGCCGAAAGGGAAAAAAAGGCCGAACCCTTTCTTCCCGGCGCCGGGAGCGGCAATGAAACCAACAAGAACCGACAAATGGGATTCACTAGCACGCCTAGCAGTCAGTTAGATCCATGCAAGTCGCTATATGCGTCCAGATACTACCCCAATTAGTAAGATGGAAATATCAGCAGCACGTAATGGACCGGGGTCTAGACAAGGAATAGCAGTGCTTACCCTAGAAGGGTGGACTTTACTTGGGATGCTTTAGCTGGGTCAATCTCGTTGGTGAGGTGGGAGAGTTGGTAGTGACATGTACAGGTTAGAGTGGTTAGCTCAACGGCAACCTCTGTGTGAGCAATTGTCCACTGCTTTGCTAACTTCGGCAGCCCGCCACAGTGAACCATGCGTACTATGTATTTTATACTACCATGTTAGCTTGATGAACGAGATGTTGGCTTGATCAACTTCCGGTTTCAGAGAGCCAAGAATGGTGTTGTGAACTGATGTGATGAGTTGCGAACGCCGACATCTCGCGTACAGCAATCATGACATATCAGGTGGTCCTGTCTCTGTCAGAACATGGCGTTTCCAGCAATCTGGGAACTGCGGTACTGCCCGCCCGGGTCCGCGGGGAGGCTGTGAAGAGTTTTGATGCGTGGTACGTACCGTGTGGAAAGCGAAGGCGTTCAAGCAGAAAAGCGTGAAATAACCGTTGTATGATACCTGTCAGCGTGCGTATTTGCGTATCTCATGATACCGCTCCGTTTCCGTTACGAAGCTTAGTACGAAGAAGCGAGTCGCAAAGTCAGCTGAGCTCCAACGAAGAAACGGAGCGGAGCGGAGCGAACGAAGCTAAAGGCCACCTGCCAAGGGATTGAGCGATCGATGGGGACAACTGAAAAAAGAGGATCGTTCGGTCCCCACTAGCTGCATCGCATGGGCCCTCGCGTCGGTCCGCAGTTCATGCGGCTACCTTGTTCCGTGGAAGCCTAGGGCCGACTCCTTGGGTCTTGTTTTTCGCTTGATTGGGTACCTGAATCTGTGATAATATGGGTAATAATCGATGATGGGTTTAACGTGGCTTGATTGTGTGTAACTGTGTAAGACTGGCTCTGCAGACTTGAAGCTCTGGTATTTATAATAAATCCCGCATATCCTAGCCTAACTAGGCACGTACATAGCTAATAGATCCCCTGGCCTCTAACATCCCTTCTTAGACCTGGTGTACAAACTACGCCAAATCTACCTAGAAATATCCTAAAATGCCTTAAAATTCTTCCAAAATTAACCAAAAATAATACTATTCCCAAATTACTTCCTTGTTATAGTAGCTTTTAAACTATCACTCGTAAAAGTCTCGCCTTATTATACTTACTATTATACTTGCTGATTCGTTGCCCGAATCCTCCTTTTTAGAGTCCTCTATACCTTTTGGGTGGCCTATAATGATATTTCTACTACTAAATTTTTGTAATTAAATTTATAGCCACTATAACTCTACAAGTCCTAATTACTCTATAGATTTCAAATATATTACGGGAAAGAGGCTTTTTATAAAGCTATCTACAATCTACTTCTTAGTATGTATATAAACTATATCTACTAAATTCCTCTCTTACGTTTACTATAACTAATATTTATATATATCGACGTATTTGAATTTACTTACGAATTGAATTCCTTCTTTAATGATAAAGCGTATCGTTTATTTATTATTACAACCTATAGGCGTAGCTTCTTAATCTTCGAACTTCAGAGTAAATTTATCAAAAAAATAGCGAACGTAAATAGCTTCCTTAACTCCTTAATTGAGGGATAATAATTTAGCCTCTATAGAAGAGGTTATAATTATATTTTACTTATTAGCTCGCCAGTCAATAGTAGTACTTAGGAATTTGAATATAAATATTTATAAACTCTTATAATTAAGGGAATTGTTTATAAATAAAGAATTAATTATAATGTAGAAGTTCTAACAGTCTTTGCTACTTAGTTAAAGGGCGTAGTTTTAAATTGTAAGAAAGTAGAATAATATTCAGTTTATAGCCGTATGATAAATTGAATTAGGGTTTAAATTAAATCGAGCGAGTCTAGAAACTGGAAAGGCTATATTTAGTCAAGACGTAATAATGATATAGAAAGTCGAACTGATTTTAATTTAATACATATAAATCTCGTACAGCGCTATGCTTTCTTAGTAAAGTAGAAGCTCCTTTCTAGTTAGAGGCGTAGAATATAGTTTCTTTATACGTTTAACCTTCTCTGTGATTTTTTAAATATAATTGTATTATAATAGCTAAATTAACCTTTTCTTTTGGTTTCGAATAATTTCGATATTTAAGAACTACTTTAATAGTTCTTCTCCTATTAACTAATACTTTTCCTCTATAGCAACCACTATCCTCTTAACTGTAACGATCTCTTTATCCCTATACTTGTAAGTAATAATAATATTATCGATATAAAAGAAAAAGAATACATTATTTTTAATTTGGATATTAGGCTCTATAAGAAGAGGCTTTATACTTGCAACTATGAAGGTTTTAGTAAATTCCTATTACTAGAGGAAGGAAAATCTCCGTAGACTATATAGCATGTGATGGCTTGGCATGCTAGCACCTATCATCACCTATTAGCATCTAGGATCTGAGCTTCGTTTCTTATTTGCCATTATATATAAGAACCTCTTCTTTCCTTCTATTAATGTATCTAGCTTCTTCTTTCTTCCTCATCTTTAATATTTTATTACATTCATTAGAACCTTTTAGAGCTTTGGCCCTTAATTTTATGTGCCGTAACATAGCGTATATAGTAGTTAGAATACTTAACCTTTCCTAATATACTTAAGGGGAGCCCTTATAAATACTAATTTATTGAATAAAGTATTAATAAAAGCGTTCTTCACATTATACTAAATTAAATCAAAGTTAAAGTAAGCGACTATAATTATAAGGATACAAAACGACCTAATTACTAAAGTCGCTATATATATTTTACGTACGCTATTTTTAGACTATTAATTCTTACGAATAATTAAACGAACTTTATACTTAATGAACTAGCTATTTTAATTGAACTTGTAAATATATACCTATATTGAGCTAAGTATCTCATTATCTCCTACCTTATTAATATTAACCTACTTCCAAGACTTCTTATCCTTATATTTGTCTAGGTATTCCTTCTCTATAGCCTTAAAGAGTTTTCTAAAAGGATGAGAGTTAAAATTATTATAATTCTTTAAAAGAGGTAGGAAGTTAATTTGGTATAGGGTCTTTAATATACCCTTTACTCTATAGCGGTTAATAATCTTCTTTATTATTTTTAATTTAGGGTTATTGCTGGGATCAATATCGTATACTCTTCTCTTTTATCTCCTCGAAAAAGGCTTACTCATCGACCTTATTTCTCCAAAGGCCTATAGGTCGATTGCCCTTTGTAGATAAGAACGACGCAGCTTAATAAAGGTATTAATCTATAATTAGCTATAATTCTTCATTAGAATGATAGAAGTTGGTTACTAAAAATGCAGTTAGGCTCTTAAAAAGAATAGGGAGATAGCCCTCTTCTTTATCCTTCGAATTTAAAATGGTACTCTAAAAATCTGACGGCGATTATATAGGCAGTGATAATAAAGGTTTTAAAGACCTTTATAGTATTTTTAAATCTAATAGTTATATTTCTAATACCTACGGGACTTCTAGAGATTTAAATTACATTTATATTTCTAAAGACTCTAATTTCTCCTCTTTTTCTAATATATTCTTAGTCTTATTAGTAGGAAAGTCTTAAATAATAAGGCTAAGAATTCCGTCATTTACAATAGGTATAGCTTCGATTTGTAAGACGTCTACTTGCGCGATATTTATTTAATAAAGATCTTTTAATTATATAATTAATTCTTTAAAGGAAATATTGAAGGCATTATAAATTTCTTTAACTTTACTATTAAGAAAGACCTTATCTTTATTAAATATAACGTTTCGTATAATAATAATAAAGTTAGTATATGGGTTCGAAATCCTATAAATATTCGTCAATTAGTATTTAACCAAATAGCTGACCCAAATATAGTCTTTAAATTTTATTAATTTATTTTATTCTTTTATAATTTCTATTATAAAAGTAAAGGCTTTACAACTATAGATTTTAAGATGTACAATAGTAAGGGAGGGGTTTAAAGGAGGAATAATACTGTTTCTAAATTAGTAATACATTTCGAACTAATCTTAAGGAGATTTCTAGTAATACTCTGCTTTAGGAGTTAAATTATATAAGTATATAGCTACTTTAGTAATTTTTAGCCACAATTTATAAGGCAATCTTATACAAGATTGTATTACTATACCCTTAATCTTAATTATACCTCTTAAATACTCTACGCCGCTATTTTAAGCTTACGTATAAAGCGTTAAAGGTTTAATACTAATTCTTTTTATATTATTATTAGTCTTATACATACTAACTAACTATGTAGTCTATCCAGTAGGTATGCAGTGCTGCTTCCTTTCTTAGTCTAAAGGAAAAACCATGTTATTGAATACTGGATGAAAACTCTCAGCTACTCCATATCCAACCCTAACTCTAGTCTGAACTTCCTACTTTACCTCACTGTAGGGCGCCCAGAGAGCCTTAGTTGCTTCAATATTACCTTCCTTTCATCTTATTATCTCTCTTTTGTCCCAGTGGACTTTGATGCTTCTGATTGGCAGGCTCAAGATCCCGCTCCCCCCTACCCAGCTTTGGTGCCATGTCGTTGGGTGGTTCTTCATCCTATCTTCAGGGTATAGGGTAGAGGGGAGGAGTCTTACTACTTGAGAATTCTTCGCTGATTGGCCTCTATCGGCTGCCTGCATATGCATGCTATGGTGGCTGGAATTGGTAAGATAACGTGATTGGTTATTATCGTATAACTGTACGAGTTCTAGTTCTGATACTGAGTAGGTACTGTAGCTCTAGAATGGATTTTTAAGGTGGGGTTCCAATTCCAAGACCCTATTAGCTAGAGCAGAGAGAAGCTGATTCTTTGAGTAGGGATGAGATTTACACGTGCCTAGTCACGTGGCCTAGGGTTATGAAGTAAAGCGAGCCCTCACTTTTTATTCGCTGGATTGTAGTGACAGCGACCCAGGGTTTTGGACTAGGGCAGGCCCCCACTTTTTAACGTTGTATGCTTAGTGGAAGACAACGAGGAAGATTTTCATCTGATTTTTCGGATAAAAGAGAGGAAAGCAGGAATCGAACCCATGACCTCACGAAAATCACAAGCCAAATCCAAGCTCAGATCTTCCTAACTGAGCTATCTCCTTAATTCTTTTTATAGTAAATTAAGTAGTAACCTTCTTACTATTAATTATTTTATTATCGTATTTGATTATTCGAAGTACTAATTAATATTGGGTTTATAGCTTATTGAAAAAGGATTCTGAATACGTAATAATAGATTCGACTTCTCTATTACTTAAATAGTATACTTAAACGTAATTAAATTACCAGTCTATAATTACTATAAAATTCGAAGATTCTATACTACCTACTTTAACTTTCTTATATAAAAAGAAATCAATAGCAAAACGTAGCMTAGGGCCCTCTAAATAATCGTGAACTTCTCTACGTACCTAGTGCTTCAATTTAGCCTTAGTATATAGTTCATAGTATACTATATCCGGTCCTTTAAATCGTACGCTATACTTTTACTCCGTTAATTTAATTAACATCTCGGGTCTCAGGTAGCTAAATCGAAGATACTAACGAAAAAGTTTAGCCTCTTTAGGCTTCCGCTTAATATAATTTATATATTATATAGTAAACAAAGATGCCTTAACGCTATTTCGTAGAGGAATATATTCTGAAATAAATTATTTATATTTAGAAGAGATATAATAAATAAGGGAGTCTTTAAAGCGGGAGTATAAGCAGCTATTCTTATAGTCCTAGTGAATTTACTTATTGTTTGCTGCGATGTCCTGACTGGCCTATAATGATAGTACCAGTACAGGGTTACTACAGTGAACTATGCACTTGTAGTAGAGCGGAGCGGAAGCGGTAGGAAGTACGGCAGCAGTGTTGAAGGAAGTAGCGTAGTTGCAAATACAATAGAAGGATGTTGTAAAAGAGGTCTTAGAGAGGACTCTGCTCTCAAGACAGAAGGTTACAATGGACTCTGCACTGTGAGAAACAACTATTATAGTGAACTCTGCACTATAAGAAAAGACTATATTGTATTGCTTGAGTTGTGCTTGCTTGCTTAAGGAGTGACTAACTAAAGGAGAGGAGAGGTCTCTATATACATGNCTGCACTGTGAGAAACAACTATTATAGTGAACTCTGCACTATAAGAAAAGACTATATTGTATTGCTTGAGTTGTGCTTGCTTGCTTAAGGAGTGACTAACTAAAGGAGAGGAGAGGTCTCTATATACATGAATATTAAGCATCTAGAAGCTTCTGTTGAATCTTGTGATGACAAATCAGTTTGGAAGAAATGCTGACTAAACTATAAGACTCCAGAATATAGTGATAGAACCTCTTGTATTCTAGTACATTCTGTGGGGACTGAGTCAACTAATTTCGTAGAGGGAATAGTTTAATCAACCTTCTATACCTCAAGGTAATACAAGGTAGTTACAAGGCACAGTACTAGCTACACTTTAATACTGATCTTCAAATTATTTTAAAGAAATAAAGTTATAGGCTATATTCGGTATTAGAGTGATGATAGGGAGTTAGAACTCTCTATTTCCGCCATCGTCCTAAACTATAATAGTAATAATATTATACTCCTTAATAGAAATCCGCTTATCTCTAACCTATATATAATTATTAAAAGACAATAAAAGCTCGCAAGACGTTGAAACGCGGGTTCTTGGTCGACGACGACAGCAAAATCATTTTTGACATCAGGATCATGTTTAGGACGTCCGATTACCCCTATCTATGATGTCGCATCAATTGCATATTGAAGACGCAGGTATTGCAGCGGTCAGGAGTGCTAGTGGCAGTCTGGCAGCGAGCCGACACGCGCCTAGAACTCCCGCGGCTAGAGCACTGACGACGACAATAATAGCCAGCAGCGCCAGACCTGAAACTACCACGGCCTCGGAACCCCCTCAGGAAGATATAGCGAAGTTCATTCTCGAGGCTATGAATTCTCCTAGTGTCGATAGCCTGCATAACGCCCACGTAGCGTGGGCGGAAAAACTTTTCGAGATCGCTAAGGACATCTTATGTGCACGAGGCTGGACGCCTCAACCTCGTGACGACGCCACTGAGTAGTTCAGGAACGATATAAATGAGCTGAAGAAGATGGTTGCCAATATTGCAAAGAAGCAAGCAACCCCCCCAAAGACCTGAGCTGCCGTAGCCGCAGACCCGAATGCCTGACCAACAGGCCCGAAGAGATTCTACCTCACCCCAATGGGTACCCAAGCTTTTGTCCCCCTTTGAGCCGAACGATGCCTCACAGTCAAACTGAATAATAAGCTACTCTCTGCCAAACAGGAGAGGCGTAAGGCCAGCGATATTATGCAAGTGATCAACTAGAAGTATGCAAAGGCCAACGCTAAGGCAGCCACGAAGCTACATCTCAGCGGAGACTACATTATTACATTTAGAGAAGAAGAGAGGAAGTGGTGTCTGAAGAACCAGGCTTGGGTGACACACACTTTCCATAAGGACGCAACGATCACGTTCCGCACGGTTTTGGTGATGGCCTGTGGCGTGCCGTGGGCGCTTATCAACAATCTCGAGCTAGAGAAGCTAGCCAAGGAGATGTCTGAGGCGAACAAGATCAATATTGTCTGAGCGAAGGCATTCTAGAGGAAGCATGGGAGCGAGAAGGGTTCTCTCCTCCTGGAGGTCATTACAGCAGATGACAGAGTTCGTCTCACTAGGGACTCCCTCCTCTGGATGAGTAATGCATTCTATTGTGAACCCTTCAAGCATGATGCGATCTCCCAGCAGTGTTACAACTGCTGGGAGTTTGGTCATCTACGTAGCTACTACTCTAAGGAGAGAGAAGCACAGTGCCCCTGCTGTGCTAAGAAGAGACACCCGGGTAAAACAATGAAGGATGCCAAAGCCAATTACCCCTCCAATCAACAACCTGACCTCGTAAAGTGTTTCCTTTGCAACCACAAGGGACACTTCACGTTCTCTCGTGACTGCCTGCTCATAAAGGCAGCAGTCAGTCACTCCTCCATGGCGTTCATAGAACGCCCACGCAAATTCGCTCTGCGAACAGAACTGATTACCATAAAAGAAACACCAGCTCTCAGCCAACCCAAAGTGGCCCAACTGGCTGATGAGGCTATATAGCAGCAGCAGCTCCAACAGACATAACCTAAAGCAACGCAAGAACCCACAAGAAACACTTCCTCTATGACGCCGTCCTAGTCCCAACCCACACTCACTGACGAAGGCAACAACGACCTGGATATCCTAGATACAGACTTAGCAATTCTGAAATCTGAATGGCATAAAGTATAAGCTAACAAGAAACGCGGCCCCTACATGAAGTAGCAACGAGAACTTTGCGCTAAGCTAAAAGAAGCTAGGATAAAGCGCTAGAAGAAGACACCTAAGACGTTAAACATCGCCACCAGGTCGAGCCCGCGTCTACACCAGAAGAACACCACCCCATCTTCTACTCTATGAATCTGAGGATTCTGTACTAGAACGTAGCGAAGTCATACAATAGGATGAAGATTGTACTAAAGATAGAAGACTGCTATGATATCATAGCATTCCAAGAGCCAGGCCAAAACGCGGCTACGGGCAGCATCCCCAACACTAGGGCTTCATGGTACTAGGCGTTAGATAGTGCTAACTGTAGGCGCGCAGCACTATATGTGAGCAAACGCTTCGCAATCGATCGGTAAGATTACGAACAGGGAGAAGACTGGGTTATAATGAGACTTGGGGAAGGAGAAAACGAGATAAGGGTGTAGTTTGTATACTCACCGATTTGGGATTCAGATCCTGAGCGGGAGTGGCACACCCCCTTAGAGAAATCGCATCGAGGCCGAGAGAGAGAAACATTATAGTGGGAGATATGAACCTCCACCACCTGATATGGGACATTCATGGAAGGAGAAGCAGGGGCAGTCACATCCTCCTCTCGCTAGCGACGAGCCACCATCTCGTACTAGCGACGTCACGAGGCGAGCCAACATGGCTAGGGAATGAAATACAGCAGGAGCTCAGCAGCACCATCGACCATGCTTAAATATCAGAAATACTATATGCCACGCACCAGACGATAGAGGATGAAGTCCTCACTAGATCAGACCACTAAGCTCAATTGGTCCTAGTCTGTACTGAAATCACCGAGAAACCAGAGGAATCTGAGGAAGGCTACAGCTGGGCACTTATGGATGCTAAGAAGGTCAAAGAACTCACTGAAGAATATATCACGATCCCGACGGCGATCACTACGATCTCCGCACTGGAATCTGCAACTGAGCAGCTAATAGAGGAACTGACTAGGGTCGCGGATGAGGCGGTCCCAAAACGGAAATGAGGAAGGGGTATGCGTGTTGACTGGTGGAACTTAAATGTGAAGGAGGCCGTTAAGTATGCAAGAAAGATAGCAAAGGCATGGAGGCAGAGAAGAACACCGATGAGAAGATTAGAGTTGGAGGAAGCGAGACAAAAGCAGGCCGACGCTATCCAGTTCGCGCAAGCAAAGCAGTGGCGCACTCTAACAGAGGATGTATCAAGAGACCTGCGGAAGCTCTAGACGCTTGAGCGGTAGAGCAAAATGCAGGGTCAGAGCGTTCGAGGAACGGCTCTCCCGCTCTTTAGCAGCGACCTTCGTTAGGGGGATGTCAGCTTGGGTGGCGGCTGAGCTAAGGGGTAGGAGGAGAGGTAGACAACTACTGCTGCCCCTAGTTAGCGGCCAAGCGAAGGCTGAATGGGCTAAGCGATAGGCCCCAAAAGAAGATATCCCGATACTGCAAGAGGAAGCGAGAGAACCCACACCAAGTGAAAGGGAGAAGTGATTGGAAGAGGCAACTTGAAGAGAGTAAGTTGCGAGGTAGCACGTTAAAGTAGCCAAAGTGATGAGGAAGCTGAAGAAACTGAGTGCTGCCGAGGCTTATACGCAGTTCGATAGAACCATGCTGCAGTACCACATATGGCCCAGCACAGATGAGAAGCTATCACCACACTACCTCTCGAAGGCTATGAGCTCGCTCCTGGTGCAAGTTAGGATAGGCAAAATAGGCCTGCGTGCATTCCTCTTCGAAAGAAAGGTACCGGAAATGGCAACGCCATACTGCCGGTGCGGGTTAGCCAAGAAGACGTTTGAACACATTGTCCTGGAATGCAGAGAAATAGAAGACATATGGTTGGGAGACCCAATATGGCCGACGAACATTGAACAACTCCATAACGAACTCGAGTCAGTAGCGGAGGCGGAACGAATCCTTCGCTGAGCTCTATGGCTCAGCCAACTGCAGGAGTACAAGCTGGCAGTGAAGATAGAACGAGCACGAGAAGCAGAGGAGCTATTAAGAAGTTTAAATTGATCCTTAATTTCGAAGTGTAGGAGCACGCTTGAGACCGAAGGAACTGCGCATTGGAGTTGGAGATCAGACCTCAGGAATAACGGTGAGGTTATACTGAGTAGAAGACAAACAACGAAGGCACGGCGTCAATATGGTGCCACTGCAATAGAGTAGTGAAGGGTTTTCAGCCGGCTACAGTACGGTTTTTCCTACCAACTAAGAATGGAAGCAGCACCACATACCCACTGGGTAGACTACATAGTTAGTTAGCGTGTATAAGACTAATATATATATAATTATTAATATTTAAAGGGGTAAAGTCTTTAAAATAATTAACTTTATTATTATTAGTCTTATACACGCTAACTAACTATGTAGTCTACCTAGTGGGTATGCGGTGCTGCTTTCATTCTTAGTCAGTGAGAAAAACCGTACCATAGCTGGCTGAAAACCCTCCGCTTCTCTGTTATGACGACGTTGTGTTGGTGCCATACCTTTGTTATTTGTCTTCCACTCAGTATGACCTTACCGTTATTCTTGAAGTCTGATCCCTGATTCCGATGCACAGTCCCCTCGGTCTCAGGCGCGCTCCTACACTTTGAAATCAAGGATCAATCTAAACTCCTTAATAGCTCCTCTGCTTCCCGTGCTCATTCTATCTTTACCGCTAGCTTGTACTTCTGTATTATTACGTTAGAGATATTAAGAGTAAGTAAATAAGAGGGTAGTATTCTATTTATAAATATTTAAGCTTTCTATAGATAAAGGTTCGCCTTTCTAGTAAGCGAGAGCCTGTTAAATATTTATATTCTCGATAGAACTACTAGTAATTCCCTTCTTCTTATTTTAATCCCCGTTAGGCCTTCGGGTACATTTTACTTTGAAGGCTCGCTATTTCCCTACTAGGTAGCGACCTTAGGAGTAGTCATTTCGGCGGTCTCCATTGGGGCTATAGTATTAATTATAAATTTAACGTTTTACCTACCAATTTAAGCTCCCTTCCTACTACCGCCTTCTTAATTCTTATTAGTATTAATAACTTTAAGTTTACTACTATAATTAATAAGCTTACATTACTTATAGGCCTAATAGCCTACCTTACTATATTTAATATATTATTTAGCCGTAAAACGAGGTTAAATAACTTCTTAATTAATTTCGTTACTTTTAATATAGTTAAATTCTATAGTATTAGGGTCCTTTAATTTATTACTACTACTATTATTACCGCTGTTACTATTACTTTAGTTACTACTATTATAGAAAGCAGTATTATTAAAAACTTTGGATAGATTATAGTATAGCTTTATTTAGCCATCCTAATCATTATAGTTAAGGGTATTATATTAGTAGGATATTATAGTATAGAGATCTTTATTAACTTTATCCTTTAATATACGTACTTTTATAACTGTATTATAACTGCACCTATCTGCTAATATAATAAATTACGCCCTGAAATTGCTAAAGTTCGCAGATTTACTAGTCTGCTTGAGCTATACTATAGCCTTCTTAATAATTACTATTATATCTCCCTATTAAAAGTGGGAAATTAAATAGTCAAGAAAAGCCTATCCGGTAACCTAATCTTAGGCCGCTGAATAATAAGGGTTATTTAAGATTTTACGGATATTTAAAGCAATAATAATACGGGCTTTGCCTCTGAAGCAACTTATAGCGTACAATAATTTAATCTTCTCGTTAAAAAAATTATATCCGTTAACCTAACGAATACGAATAGCTATAAATTAAGCGATAAAATGATTATAGCGCTTAAAGGTATTAATTTCCTCGCCCGTAAAAGACTTAAGATTCTTAATCAAATCGCAGTGACGAAAAAGGTCAGAGGAGGCCGAAGGAACGTAAACGAAATAATAAATATTATTAAAGCCTATAAAGAACCCGCCAGAGCTACTAAGACTACTAGAATTACCGGGACCGAAATTACTAAGACTGCTAAAGTTAAAGCCTCTAAATCTTTTATTTCTAATACTACTAATACCCCTAGTATCTTTAATACTAAACCCTCTACCTATACTGGGTTTATAGTTGGTAAATTCGCCAGCTCCTCCTATACTACTAATACCGAATCCGCTAGCGTTAGTACTATTAATAATAATTCCTCTTATACCACTACTATTAATATAGTTAATATTATTAATACTAAATTCTCTAATATCAAATCTATTACCGAATCCTCTACCGTTAATATTTTTAATACCTTTAAGCTTCTTATTTCCGTTAATACTATAGATATTTAATTAAACGTTCTTATCTATACCTGCGAAGGGGTTAGTATGTTTGGGGAATTTATTGTTATTAGCTATTTTAGCGGACTTTTTATTATTATTAGCTGCTTTAATGGGCTTTTTAAACTCTACGCTAAATTATATATTGATTTAAATTTCCTTAAACTTTTACTTAGTATAATCTAGCTCTTTACATAGGATTTTAATTTAATTAGCTTTAGCTAAAGCCTCCCTAAAATTAGCATTTACCTCCTCGAAAGTATCATTTTAAGCTTTAAATACAATTAGTATATTAATATACTATTATTCAGATAAAATTATATTACGCTCCTTCTAAATAATAATAGTACGTAAGGAATCATTATCGGACTATAAGAACGAAACATTCCTTTATAGGGCTACGTTTTCTTTACTGATATCTATTAACGTGTGGCTAGTACTGTGCCTTGTAACTACCTTGTACTACCTTGAGGTATAGAAGGTTGATTAAACTATTCCCTCTATGGAATCAGTTGACTCAGTCTCCACAGAATGTACTAGAATACAAGAGGTTCTACCACTGTATTCTGGAGTCTTATAGTTTAGTCAGCATTTCTTCCAGACTGATTT
>RANY01000132.1:0-51858 GCA_009805235.1 Neurospora pannonica FGSC 7221
AGTAGATAGATACCTTAAATACAAGCCARCCGCCAGAGCAGTACCCAAAGGCCGCCCGCGTAAACAAGGGGGACCGTTTGGTAGCGAACCCATATTCGTAKTGCCACCAGCTGAGTCACGGTCAAGTAAGGCCACACCAGCTGCAAAGGGTAAATCACGTAACCGCGGYACCATTCGAGTCTCAGCACGGCGTAACTATTCCCAACACGAGTTGGGGCCCAGTATCGAGGAGATGGATGCTAGTGATGCCCRTGCTCGTGCCCAGAGTGAAGCACGCAGCTGTATCGAGGTGGCTGACGATGACGATGACGAGTTGGAGAGATACTGGGAGGCGAGAGCGAGGGAGCAGGTGGCGAGAGACGATGCTATCGAGCTATCATCAGACTCATCCTACCTCTCTGAGCTCTCTGACGAGCTCTGAGCTCTCTGAGCCACAAGACGTGAGCTCTGAGCTCTCTGAGCCACAAGACGTGAGCTCTGAGTTGTCAGATGTAAGCATTTAGAGTAGAGTAGAGTAGAGTAGAGTTGAACCTCTCAACACCACGAAAGTATCACCAGGTTGGCGCTGTCATATTTGCTTGGTTGCCCGCTGTAGAACAAGATTTACAGGGGATTTACTGGGTTGACCCACTTCAAGACATGACAGATCACGAATTTTACRGCTTAAAACGGTATATTTTACATGTCAGCTGCTAGATTGAAAAGGTGGGTGCGTGTAAGTTTTTGGTGGGTGTGGGCAAGTAATCTCCTTAGGAAAGATCCAGTCGAAAGCCTGTTGAGAAGCTTGGTTGCCAGCTTTATCAGAGACATTGGAAAGCAAAAAGTCCTGGGCTGATTGATGAACAAAATAGACGGTTTGTTCTCGTAAAGTTAGAAATGAACCGCAAAGCCCTATAATATCTTTTAGAGATTCAAGATTGTTGCAAATGGTATTGGGCAAATCGGCGAGAGAGGCTAGTTCTGAAAGGCTGATCGGCCGGTGAACAATTGCGACAACAGCAAGAATGTGCTTGCAGTAATCGGATTCATCGAACTGGCTCATATCCTCTCTCATCCGCGCATATAGAGCATCCAGTCCAGATGGAAACATGCGTAGCTTTTCTACGGCAAACCCTTTCTGGACTTTTTCAAGCGCTTGGCAGACCAACGCCACCCAAAGGAAGGTATCTTGCGCGTTAGAGCACAGGTAGTCCTGAACGGTCTTTTTCATAATTGGGTCGTACTCCTTCAGCTCTTTTAGGTAATCCACCTTCTGCAGAATAAACGCATTGACAGCCGCTGCGACGGATTCCGCATTTAGCTCCAGAGAGACCTTCACTTTATCTGTGGCTTTCTTCAACCGTTCCTCAATTTGCGGCCAATTACGGCTTGAGATGATCCACTTGACTCGAGATCCAGATGATGATTGCTGAGCAATGAAGTCGAGAAGCTGCGGCAGGTCTGTTGGAACGCACTCGTCAAGCGCGTCAATGACTAGGTAGGTCGTTCGGAGGTTTGGGTCTCGTAGGATTTTGGTGAAGATTCTTGACAGGGCGTCCCATGTATTTGCATCTTTGAAGAGGCCTTCGCCTGCACGGTCGTACTCACTCCGCACGTGTGAGAGGATAGATGGCTGCTGGTCACTAAGTAGGTAGATTAGGCCGCGCAATACGGCGGTTGCATTGTTGATGCGAGAGTCGGTAGCTTGGCAGAAGAAGTAGGCTACATTGCAATGGCGCGCGTTGGCAGTATTGCCTTGATCCAGCTCATTGATGATGCCGCACAGCAACATAGTCTTCCCTTTGCCGGGGTCGCCCTTGATCCAGAGCAGTCGGTGCTGTAGGTGGTCATGCCATTGTTGAAAGTCAGCGTTATTGAGGACCCAACAATGCAAGTCCTGCAAAAGGCCGCCTTTGGTCCGTTCGATGCGGACTTTATCATCGCGAGGATTGGTAATGCGCAAGTGCTTCAGGCATTGCTGGTCCTTCTCTGACATTGCATCGCTAACGAGCTGCTCGAGACGAGACGTCACTTGCTGATTGGTGTATGTTTGGGTGTTGTTTTGGAAGCAGTTTTCGGCGTGTTGGATAGCCCCCAAATCAGCTTTCCAGTCATCAAGCGTGATCATATCCCGCAGAAAGACTAAGCCGCGGTTGCGATAATAAGCACAAACACTCTTAATCTGGTAAGAGAGGAGCGCTTTATAGAGGTCAACAATTTGGATCTCCAATTCGCCTCTCATTCCAGAGAGTTCACTGATATTGTTGGTGGGATCCTTGAGAAGGCTATTTGACAAGCTCCAGTACCAGTTCATTTCCTTAACAACGTAGTCGATCCCTTTGCGGTTGGCTTCGGTCGCTTTTATAGGATTGATGAATATCTACAAAAGTTAGCATGAGAAATATTATCCTCCAGATAAACGTACCTCTAAAGCGATACAAATGCCGGTCCAAGYGAGCGCGGCTTGGGGCACRGCCTGGATTGCCGCACTTATAATGTTCTTAGTGCGTAGAACACCGTCYACGACTTTGCCACAGCTCTCTTTCACTTTGGCCTCTCTCTCAGTCTTGGCTAGACCAGCATTGATAAGCTGAATCATTTGGCGGCGCCTGTCTAAGTTGTTTTGGGCGATGATATTCGGCTGAAACTCGAGCACTATTGAGTTGGAGCCGTTTTGTAGCTGTCAGGACAGTATCTTCTCATATGCGTCCACCAATTCGGCCTCTTCTTTTTTGAGTTCATTATAGGCACGGTCCCAGAGTTGTACGGGTAAGCTGGTAGTGGTGTCATCCGCGCCGGCGGACGTCTCTATATTGGCGGAACCAGTAGCCGGAGTGGCTGAGAACCGTGAGGCGGACGTCTCTACATCGGTGGAACTGGTAGCTGGAGCGGCTGGGGGCCGTGGGGTGGACGTCTTTATGTTGATGGAACCGGTAGCCAGAGCGGCCGTGAGGGGGAGGGAGGACGTAGAGGGAGTGGCAGGGATATGCTGTGTAGACGTCGGCAACTCGAGCAAAGGTGCAGGGTGAGACTGCTCTTGGTCCTTAGAACCTTTCCTATCCTCCGCATTTCCGTGTCGCTTGAAAGGCGTCTGGAACCACGAGCGCAGTCGTCGAGGCATCATAGCTTTGGGGAAGGAACGTCTTGACTGCGGTGAGGATGCTATAGTTGATGATTAATGAGTCGAGTTTATAAAAGTGCCGGGAATTCCTCTCTCCTGCCATCTAGGACAAAACAAGAAAAAGAAACTAGAACACTGTGTTTTCTCGAGGCCATGGAGCATGAGGCTTTCTGTATTGTCACCTTGTCAGGCGTAGGATGGCTGGCGGCTCCCTCCCAACTTGATACTGGAACGGTATCGCAGGCATCACCTGTCATTCGATTGATGCCTGAGGCACCCACATTTGCAGGCGCCTGTCGGGTTCAATTGAATTGACCCAACCCTTCGGTCGCATCCCCACTTGTGTAGGTCCTGTAGATTAGATAAGGATAGCTTGCATGCATATGGTCTTCGACTGCCGCAAGCTCCCCTCTCTAGATTCTTTCCAGAATCATTCCACTTTACACATACAATCAATCACATTCAAGACATCTTCTTAATGCTTCACGATACTGTGACGGCTGGTGCCGTCATGGGTCACATGGTTCAGGTGCAGGTTCTGGGCTTGGCTCCGGCTGCCTCCCAGTTAGGGTATAAGAACCTCGCCTCTCCCATCAGCCTTCCCTTTTGGAATTTCTTCCTTCTTCAACTTCTTGTCTTTAGTCCAAGTTAGCGAAATGGTACAATCATCACACCATCTAGCTACGCCATGACAGTAACCTACAATATGAGGACCCTAGATATGTATTATTAGAGCTGTTTGGTATAGGCTAGTATTCCGGAATGTGGCTGGCGTGACGTTAGAAGAGTCTTTTTAGGAAATCCCCGTTCCCTTGAAGCTCTTATTCGGTTACTATTTCCTAGTTTAGTTTAATATAATTGTTTACCCTAATTGGTTGCTATTATACTAGGAACGATAGTCCGGAAGGACGCTAATGATAATAGAAAAGAGATAAAGATAGGGAAATAATGCCTAATAGATTGCATACCTTTTAACGGCGGAAAGGTAGAAGGATCTTCATAGCGCCGCACTTGGTATTAAGCCTAATGTTAGCGTACTATATTAATGTTTCGTCTTTTAAGGATTAAATACAATTTTAATACTATAATAGAGGATATACTAAAAAGGTAATTAGAGGATTCACTTCGGGTATGTTACGAGCTTAAGCGACGCAGGGGCCGCCCAAGCCGTCGGGACCCGACAGCCCCGCCCAAGGTAGACAGTGTAACCCTCAGAACCAGGATTGGGCTGAAGGGCGCATGAGAGTGCTCACTGCAAGAAGGGGCTCACCAGTGAGCAGAGGCTCACAGTGAGCCAACATCATGAGTGAGCAGACACTCAAAGACGCAGGAGTCAAGACAGGCATTCAAGGTATAAAGGGACGACTGGAGAACTCAGATTGTCAGGTAGTTCGACAGTAGTCAATTGATCATTATCACCGAGACCAGTATAACGCTACCATACTTGTTGTGAACCTTTTGGCTTCACCGAACTGCACCTGATAGTTACTTCCTTCAGCTATCTCACTTAGGCAGATCAGACTGCCGTTCGTCACAAAATGTAAGAACTCCTCTAAATAGAGACTTATACGTAGTTTACTAAAGTAATAATAAAATACCTCCTAACTTATAGTTAAGAACGCAACTCTTACTTTTATATAGACATACGAACTAAGTCTCTTCGCTAAAGTATCGCCAAACTAAATTTTAAGGCCTTTACTACGGAAGAGCAAAAAATCTTCGTTAATCTTTACGGGCTTAGAACATTATATAAGTATTTAAAACCCTGGTGTAATTTCTTTAAGGGGGGACTCGTCAACGAAGCGAACCGACGAAAGTATATCGACGAGTACGAATTTCCGCATCGGTGTGCATATGAAGACTGCTTGGGATTCAAATTGGGATTTAGTACGGAAGACGAACTCTAGAAGTATAATGGGAAGTGGCATGTTCCGTAAAACAACGCCAACAGCTTTCCCAAGTCAGAAGTATCATCCAGCCTTCCCGGATAGTCTAACGAGAGTACCCTCCGAGAAGCGTGTTACACAGGCGACACCGAGAGAGTTAAACGGCTTCTGGAATCTGCTGCAGGGAAGAAAGGAATAGATGCCCCTGCCCATGGATCGGGCGGTGATCGCCGGTGGGCATACAGGTACCCACTCGAGATCGCCGCTGCGAGGGGGCATAAGGAAATATGCGATTTGTTGATTTCCAACAGCGCGACCGTCAACATAGGCGACGGAGAACCACTCCGAGTAGCAGCGACAATGGGCCAGCTGGAAGTATGTGAATTATTGATACAGAGAGGAGCGGATATAAACTCCATCCGGGGTCACGATAAACAAACGGCGTTATATCATGCAGCAGAAAATGGGCACATCGACACAATTGATCTACTTCTGCACCAGGACGGCATAGAACCGAACAAAAAGTTCCACAGAGAAGATCGCACGGCGGCAGAAGCGGCAGCTGCCGAGGGTCAATTTCAAGCATTACGTTTTATGCAGGCCTCTGGAAAGGTGGACATGAGCGTTGGTCTCCTTCGATCAGCATGCAAATCTATATCTCGCTCTCAAGGCATGATAAAATATCTCTTGAACAACGGCTATGTCAATGAGGCTGGACAGAGCTATGTATAGACAGCTTTGGAAACAGTGTCGGCTGAAGCTACCGAGGAATTTATAGCCAAAGTCGGATTGGTTTTCGACATGCTGTTGTCTACGGGAAACCCGGTGTTCAGCGACGTCACCCGCCTTACAATGAATCTGGGGCACAGAGAAAAGGAACCTGGAGAGTCGTATTGGCGCTCACGCCGAGATTATCAGCTCGAATTGTATGAGATTGAGATGTTAAGGCAAAGAAAGGTTATGGTTGAGAAGCGAAAACCCTTCGTGATATCGATTATGGAATACCCGAAATGGAGGATCAAGCGTCCCGCTTGGTCTGGGTTTCTCGATGCGATGAAGGAAACGGAAATGGACGCTGAGCTTGAAGGGGCCGTCAACAAGTTTGTGAAGCGAATTGAGGATAACCAAAGCACGACACTTGTTGATGGTGAGCCCGAAGTGGAGGGCAAGGGCGAGCCGACCGAGACTTGGATAGAGACGGATGAGGAAGACGATTCGTCTTGAAGGGCAAAGACACAGATTCCAGATTATTTGCGAGTAGTGGTACATGGATATAGACTTCATCAATAACAAAATCCATCAGGTCCTCTCGATATAGTCACGGACGGCCAAGACATAATCTCTAGCATCCATCGCTTCCAGAACCACAATCCACCTCCCTTTAACCACAATATTTTCGATCTTCTTTTTAAAAAGTATAAAAGAAAAAACATGGAGAGTTCAATTCCCTTGCATGTTACTTTTGTACAGCATCAAACAAGCCGTCGTTGGTACACCACATGTCCATATCAGCTGCAGGCCACCGCTCATAACAACGCTCCGCCGCCAACGGGCGACATTTCAGCACCGCGAACTTGCCAAAAGAGACAGAACCTTGATGCCTGTTTTAATGACAAGGAAGAGGAGAGTCAAAGCCATTCCATCTATTCAATGAGTTGTCGGCTCAGAACGTAGAGCGATCTCATGCACATGGGGCCGATGTGGTGCCCTGTACCGAGGGGAAGTACACCTCAAAGGACACTCACTTACAAGTTCTCACCCAACAAAGACAAACCGATCTATTTTGAGTTTTTCCCAAGAACACATATTCTGAAACCATTCAAACAGATTTTCAATGGTTTAGACAAGTAGGATGATGAGGACGGATGCAATAAATTGTACAAGGTACTTGCCTATTTGGTGTTCTGTTTACAGCGGGCACGGCGGGGCTCGCGCGGGGTACACCTCAAAACCACACCACATTCTTGGCCCACCAGCCTACAATTCAGTGCCTTTCTTACCAAGACATGATGATCCAAAGGAGAGCGCTATATCCAGCAGCCCTTAGTAATACTCGTTTTTTGGCAATGCATTTGTCTTATACCAGACGAGAATTGATGCGCTCACTCGGCCGGGGCGGTCCTGCCGTGTCGCTGTAGCTGCGCGCTTGGGCCACCGGCCTCCACACTGCCACGGAGAATAAGTGTTAGGATGCCACCCGCTAAAAGGCGCTAATAAGCAGCTCAATGTGTGCCAGCCTTAACAGACATCCATCGTAGCTGGTGTCATGCGGACCAGAACAGAAAGAAGACGGACAAAAGACGCGATCTTTGCCTTTTGCTGTTCTTTACTTGCCAGGCGTAGGTGAGTAATCTCTGGCTTTGAGAACGAATCTACAGAATTCTTTTCGGGCACTATTACGCGTTTGCTGCACTACTCCCTTTGGTCCCCGCCGTGACTCCGGTTCGCGCATCAACCGAATCTCTTTCCCGCCTAGAGGTACCTTACCCTTCGGATGTCCTACCGCTTGCAAGTGTTACCTTGCCATACTGACCAATGCAACACTTCCTCCCAGAATGGTCCTATTGCCCGTTGACCATATATCATGACATCTCAGTCACCTTGCCGATTGACATCTAACCTCTCGGCTGCCCACATGCACACCAACAACGTCTTTCCGCCTTCCCAGTCAGATACTCCAATCTGCCTTCCACCTCCCAGCATCACTCCTACTCTTCCGTCTCCCTTCGAACCAAAGCAGTTTACAAATCCCTTCCCCATCCTACGCCTTTCATACGATCACCGTTTACCTAACAAAAAAAGTCACGAACCGTTGAACGATCGATCTCTCCGGAAACCGTTGCATGCTTTGCTTTCCCGAGTCTTGGCACCCGGGCCGATGTCACCAAAATCAAACGAGTTTCCGAGAAGAGGGGTTGGGAACTTGGAGAGGCAGTAGATCTCGAAGGGATGCATGATGATCAACTATTTCTGTTTATTCGGCAAGCGGGTGTGCCAACTCTGGTAAATGGGGAATTAGGGAGGGGGGATAAACATGTGCGGATTCGGGAGGTGGTTGAGTGCTTAAAGGGCTTAAAGGGGAAGGTATATGACCACCAATATAGGAACGAGGTTCGCCTACCTCTATCTGTATGCGTGGTCACGATCACGGGTTATCTCCCTCTTCTTCCTTCCCGACGTCGAGGACTGCCAGATCAAAAAGGGTGATTTCTAGTCCACCTCTGTTCACCTCTGTTCACCTCTGTTCACCTCTGTTCACCTAGTCCTTCCCAATCCTCGTGCTCCTCGCACGATCAACCCTCCATCCTCCCTCAGTCCACAGACATTCCCGGCGCCGATTCAAGCTCTCAAGATGAAGTTCACCGCCACAACCCTCCTCACCCAAGGCGCCCTCGCGGCSGCSGCCGCGAGCTCCGGCGACCTCACCATCCTCTCAATGAACGTAGCCGGCCTACCCGCGATCCTCAACCCCAACGGCGTCCCGGGAGGCAAGGAGGCCAGCGCAAAAACGATCGGAAGCAAGTTCGCGCAGTATGGGTATGATATTATTCATGTGCAGGAGGTGAGTTTTGTTTCTCGTTAGCGATGTTGCGGGAGAGGGGTCGGTTGGATGAAGTCGGGTGTTTGGGGCGGGAAAGCAGGAGGAGGCAAACGGGAAGCGGGAAGGCACGTTGGCGGCGCGGGAATACCAGGCCGCCCAGACGCGTCTTGCATCATCCCGTCTCACCACTTGATGCTTGATGCTTGATGCACGGCGGCGACGTCTTTCCCGCTTCCGCACCTGCAGTCCCGTCCCGCTTGAGACCGACAACCACAACCTCACTGTCAACCAAAACACTAACCTATTCATTTTCCCTTCCATCCCTCCCCCTCCTCCCACACTTACTAACCCCCCTTCTCCCCCCTCAGGACTTCAACTACCACGCCCACCTCTACTCCACCGACACGCACCCCTATCGCACCCCCACCTCAGGCGGCGTCCCCCTCGGCTCCGGCCTCAACATCCTCTCCAACCTCCCCTGGCTCGCCAACTCCTTCCAGCGTCAAAAATGGGACAAATCCTCCTGCGCCTCCGAATTCGACTGTCTCACTCCCAAAGGATTCACGTTTATGCGCGTCGCTCTTTCCGAAGCAGAGAACGTATACGTGGATTTTTACAATATGCATACCGATGCAGGGACGGAAAAGGGAGACTTGGAGGCGAGGAACGATAACATGCGCCAAGTCCGCGAGTGGATTCAACAAAAGAGTAAGGGGAATGCGGTGTTGGTATATGGGGATACTAACTCCCGCTATTCACGGTCGGGGGATACTGGTATCCGGTCCTTGCTTGCCAGCGAAAACCCAGCGGGGGTAGGGTTGACAGACGTCTGGATCGAACTTCATCGCGATGGAGTTCTGCCGAACGATGCAGGCGTGTGTGGAAACCCAGCCGAAAACGCGACTTGCGAGATTGTCGATAAAGTTCTTTACCGGAGCAGTCCGTTGGTTGAGCTAATGCCGACGGGGTTTGAGTACGCTGGTCCCAAGTTCTTGTCTGACGACGGCAGTGTGTTGTCGGATCATAACCCCGTGTTGGTGAACCTTACTTGGTTCGCTGGGGACCGGCTCCGGCAAAGCAGATTCTGGGGCGGGGCGGCGTATGGGACTTGGTTCAGCGATGTTTCTATTCTCGACTCTAACCCCGAGCCGATCAAAGCGAGGAAGATCACGTTTCGCGGTGAGAGCCGGTTGGATTCGGTGGCGCTTACTATCTCTTCCTCCAGCGGCCAGGGAACTACAGAGTTAGTCCACGGAGGACGTGGAGGGTCGGAGGTGTCGTTGACTCTGGCTGATGGGGAATACTGGACCAAGTCCGAGCTGTGTCAGGGCGAGAAGAGCGATAAGGTGCGAGACTTTTACATCAAGGCTACTACGTCCAAGGGCAGAACGCTGGAGGCGGGCACGAGGACGAGCGTGTGCAAGGTGTTTGAGGCGGAGGAGGGGTGGCAGGTTGTGGGGTTCTTGGGGGAGAGTGGGGATGAGGTTGATTTGCTTGGTTTCATCTATGGGAAGCAGTAGATGATTACCTGTTGTTGGTTGGGGTGTCTCGTGCGATAGTGTTCTCAGAGTTGGATAGATGGGATTGGGTAGAGGGGGGCTAATGATGATGCTTGGCAGAGGATAATGGTGTTGGTGTCTGTGGGCGGACCGGTGGTCAACGTAGGCGGAAAGGAGGAAAGAAAACAAAAGCAAAGTGAAAATAGGGGTCCTACTTGGCGCGGGGGCGGAGGGCCGGAGACGGGAGCTGCGCCGGGACGGTGCGCCGTGGGGTGGAGTGAGCTATCACCGTTTGCCCCGGGACTAGTGATCCTTTGTGATCCGTGAAGGTCGAATACAAGCAGACCATTGGCCAATGCATCATATGGCTGTGATCTTTAGCGTGATCTGTGTGATCAATCCCGTTGATGTCCATAATCTTCAGCCAAAATCCCGCTAGTCTAGACTTCTTGGGTGTCTCACGGTCGATGTCCAATTGCATTCCACTACAGTCTTTCCTCCGGGAATAATGTGAGAAAGAACGATAAAGAAACACCACGTTTTATCCGAGCTCGCCGATTAAATCAGAACAATGTGCCAATAGCAAAAGTGTGTTGCCTGAACTTGGCGATAGCTTCAACTCACATGACTGGAGAGTCGCGCAGGTCATCACCGCACTAGCTCCACTAGGAACACGAGGTAGGATTCTCGCCGCGTGGTGTAAAAGTTTTAACAGCCAACAGACACCCATGAAGGAAGAAAAATATTCTTTATCTCCATTGAGCAGGAATATATATTCTGTCACCGTTAGTGTCCGTTCGGGGCGCTTCAGGGCGGAATAGAGGCCGAAATGGTCCATTGAGCCAGTGAGGTTCGGTGCTCAACAGCCTTCAGGATCTTCGATCGACTGCCCTCCACTGCGTAGACTACTGCAGTTTCTGTCACTGTCAGAACTGTCACCGTGATAGCAAAGTTTTCCTTGTCACTTTTTCTCTTCTTTCAGTTCCCTCTCTTTTATCCATGTGCCCCGTTACTTGCATGCCAAGCCCCCATGGATTCTCCAGATTCTTTCATTGCTCTCCCCACAAGCCCATCTAGCAAATGTGTAAGTTCTTCGCTCTCAATGGTCCAATTCCCCTGGCAAAGTGCCTTGCAGTGCCAGAATACCTGGCCGACCATCTCCGCGACAATCACAGCCGGCGTGGGCGGCAAACTGGGTTGGTCATCAAGTTGGCTGGGGTCGCTGAGCAATTAGAACTCGCACAACTATGCTACCAAGGGTAGTGATCGTCGCATCCACTGAGTGGGAGCAGCAGTGGGCGATAAGATTGCATTGAATCTCGGGCAGATTTATTAGCTCAATGTAATGCGCTATGATGGACGACCATGGTTGGGATTGGATGGATGGGTATCGGTAGTTGTAACGCCGTCATGATTGATTGGCACATGAGGTTGTATAAGTGGAAGTGTGTCTTAAGACATGTGATATTTTCTGTTTCTAGAAGGTGATGACAGAAAACAATGGTTTTGTACAACTTTGTTGCTATGTCGGAGTGTAGCACTTGCAACCCAGCACTTCAAGCTGTAGGTAGAATATACGCATTCGTGTAGCAACACAAGGACTTGCACAACTTTGCACCACCAACTCTGTCATTTCCACGCATCGCAACAACTCCGCGAGCTGCCGAGTTCTGCAAGGTACGATAAACACCAATATAGAGGCATGCAATGCAAAAATGGGAGGGATCATCATCAGCTCAGTGGGGGGGATGGGGGAGCTGAGAGCCCTGGCACTCGCCTGACTCGGCTAGCTGATGCTTGACCGCTCGCCTCGAGTGCAATTCATCGCCAGAAGGGCCTGGGGATATGCACGCACTTTCGGCATCATCGAAAAGGGATCAGCCCGAAAGATTTGCCCTTGTCTTTCGGCCTTGTGATCGTTCGCTTGAGGACTTGAAACGGGTGCGAAGAAAACGGTCCCTTGTTGTGACCCTTCTTTCTTGAAAATACAGAGTGAAAGCTGAAATTCAAAGAAAACATATGGACAGTCTGGGCATTTCCTGCGCCAAGTCAGTTTACAGTACATAGCTGCTGATATTATTAGTCCTCGATCCTTACCAAAACAGTCTTGTCAGTTTCCGGGTACCGAAGCAATGCGACATCGGCAGGAGAAATGCGACTCCACGGATGCTCCACGGACACTCCACGAAATTGGGTCTATCGCTATATCAAAGTAGTGATAAGCCTCGGTATCGCTGTTCCCAATCTGGTCTGACCACGAGGTTCTGCTTTTCGCTCAAAGATCGTCAAGATGTGCAGAGGCTCTTTCTGCAACCATGCGACTGCCAGATGTAAAGGCACTTCAGTTCCATTTGGAGGCGCCTGGAAAGGACCGATATCGCTCAAGAAGGAAGGAGAAGACGTGCTCAGCGCAGTTACCCGTCTCCGCATTGTGATCGCATTGTGATGGGACGCCAGGATGCAACCCACCTGTGTGCCGCATAGTAAGCTTTTTCATGACAGCGTATGATTTGACTGGTGTCAATGTGCGCTCAGTGTTGTAGTCGCTCACTTAAAGCCTCATACTTTATGAATTTTGATAGCAGAGTCTCAGCCATTTGAGTGACGACGTAGTACCTGTTGGGCTCGTTGTCATCGTTGGCGGGCTAGAAGTGAGGATCCAGGCCCATAACACCGGATCTTAAGGATTTTGAGTTGCTCTCGGCAGTTGGAGTATTCCACAGAGAGTGCCATATCCGAGTGCTTTCGCATGTGAAAGGTGTGCATCATCCTACCCGAGACCGTGGCTCCGTGGCTTTGATCGTGTTGTGATCCGACGACGGGAACCAGAGATACGCCAAGGTGTCGGGGGCAATGCTGAAGAATTTTGTTAGCGGGCGGCAAAGGCGCCTAAAGAATGAGTTGTTGGCTCGATTCTAACTTAACAGTTCCAATATTTGGGCCCAAGAAGCAAAGAAAAAGGTTTCGGGGAACCGGGCCCGGCGCGGCCTGAAGAGCCAGAGGGCACCCCACAACCTACCTACCAACCAACCATTCGCGCAACCGAGCCGGAAGATAGGAAGATACGAGAGGAACGATCCGCTATCCGTCCCTCGATCCAGGCAGCGAATCTTGATGTGGTGAGCCTATGGTGTGAAGATGTGGCGGCGGGAAAGGGTTTGTGGCCTCTGAGCCACGAATGCTCGTGTTTTTGTGCTGACTTGGTCGCATCATGAGCCAGCTTCTGCAGCGGGCTCTTTGAATGATGAAAAGTGGTGAGAAAAAAAGGAATAACATTTTTCTTCTCGGGGTCTCGACCCATGGCTATGTGCGCCTTGCCGTGCTCGTCTTGCATGCGATCGACCGATATTGGTGATGGGTTGATGCCTCTCCACGCCTGGTCCTGGTCCCGGAATGCGTACCCAAGCGGATGGTCCTAGGAAGTATCCGGGTCCCCGATAGCTTCGAATAGATTGAAATAGGCAGAGGCTGAGTGTCTGAGGATTAATGGCAGGACCTGAGGCAGTGATGCCAAGCCCGAATCGTTACCAGCGTCCGGCGGGGAGGACATCCGGTCATTCAGTTGGTTAGTTGAAGAAGACTGCCCATGAAGATTACTTAGAAGACGGATCTCTCCAGGTGGTCGAAGCAAAAGAAATGAGGGGATGAGGGGGGGACTCGGCCTCGCCCCATTCCAGTGCATCCGGCGCAGTTGGAAAGGTTCTGGCGAGTTTGGTGGTGGTCCTGCGTGTAATGAAAAGTGATCTTGGACGTGCAAGTGGAACAGTGTAACAACAGTGGCATGGTGATGGATGTGATGCCGAGCCTTGCTTCGGGCACTGGGCCAATTGCAAGGGGAAAGGAGGTGATGGAGATTTTGGTAGGGTCCCCAACATGGCGCCTCCGTCACGTGCTTTGCAGAGGATCAATTGACCCTGATTCACCTCGGATATTGTCTGAAGATCGGGTATTCCACCAGGAGACTTTGAAGATGCGGAAAAGAAGACGGAACGAATTGCGAAAAAGAAAGAGGGGAAGTCGAGAAGTGGAAGTTGTCTTGGCGTGGATGGCCCGTGCAATCCGGGCTTTTCAGCTTCAAGTGGCCCGTGCTTCCCGCCTGTTTGTGTAACTGTGGAGATTTGTGCCCATCACTTGCTGTTCCTGTTCCTGTTCCTGCAGTGATCGACTCGCACTTGTGCACCTCGACGGCTCGACACGCACAAACCTTGATGCTCACTCTGTGTCACTGCAGTTTGTCCGATTCGCTCTGACCGATAACGAGCCGCTCTTGGATCACGAGGAGGGATTCCCGCCCATACGAGATATGGAATATCTTGTGTTACCCGTCTGCCGTCTTTTGGGGTTAATGAAATGGGTTTAAACTTCAAGATCATTTACCCCGAACAGAACATCCGACCTAGCAGTGCACAATAACGTCATTTACCCTCGCTTCCATTGCTGTGGTGCCATGAAATCACGCTATGGAATGCTTGGGTTTCCCAGTAGGTAATCCGAGTAGGAGTCAGATTCAGTTTATCATGTCATCGATTCCCAGAGGTAACCTGTGTTTGTTTATCCAGGGGCTACTATCACCACAAACACACAGCAGAGTATCTCTACCTCTACAGAATGATTCCTCGACTTTGAGTACCCCGAATTATCCTATCTCCAAGCGGAGTCACTCCCACGGGCACCCGTCCCCCGCGTTCCCGTTCCCATTTCCCCCAAGGTCCTAGAGGTCTGAGGCATATATATCCGCTCCAAACCCGGAACGATATCCATACCGGCTCTGGGCGATGGTGATAGATCAGAGGTGATGTGTCGATGATCATGTCGGTAGGTAGCTTTCGTTTCTAGTCGATTGTTGCGGTTTCCGAATCGTGCCCGCGCCCCCGTCAAGCGGTCCGCTCTCTCGCCAGTGACCACTCCGGGGTTGCACACGCCACAAGTCTTGATCTCTAGACCCCGAAACAGCATTTGATTTTCTCCAAGATGGGGCGGGGATAGGTATCATGTCCCTCGAACTTGCTCGAAGTGGGGACCATCAATGGACCATTCCCCAAGTCCCCCTACTGGGAATCTTAAACACAGGGGGAAATGAATTGCAGTCGTGCCTGTCGCTTTTTGGGTCTTCTGGCTGCTCCAAATGCACTGCAGGGTCGTGATCCATGTCTGTGCGAGTGGAGACAGTGGGCGCGGGTGGGTCTAGTGGGGACGGGCCAGGCACTTTGCAGGCACTTGCAGGGATCTGGGAGGGCAAGAGCAAGGGCTCCCGTCTTTCCTCTGGGACTCGTCGTCGCTCGTCTCTTTTTTTTGCGGTTCATCCATCACAGCGACATGGGGATACCTCTATGGCATTGGCACATCACACACTACAGCTTTAAAAGGCCCTCAATTCGTATCAATTAGAAGCAGGCGACGCTTCTTGGTACCATGCAACATGTCGTGCGCACCGTGATCCGACTGTACCACTGATGGCATTGGGCCCGGCGACGTAGGATTGGATGGATTCACTTTTGCGAATTCCTTCAACTGGGCGGCCCTTCCCTCCTTCCTGACCTCCGTCATCCCCTCCTTCGGTCCCGTCTGTCCTCTTTTTCGTTCCTTCCGGTTTGAATCTTGGACACACGGTATCTTATCATACGACACTCGTTCATTCCCCACGTCGCTACGAGAGGTCTTCCTCGGAATCAACCTTGAGTAAAAGCTTTGCCCTGGGTTGGCCTACTAAACTGACTGACTTCAACTTGATCAATTCAATCACTTCTTCCATCTCGTACAGTTGCTCGACGCACTTACACGATTCAAAGTCGCTCGCTGTCATCAATCTCGAGTTGACTACACATAACAGGTTCGTATCTCGATTCTCACCAGTGCTTCACTTTCCATTTCAACACAAGCAAACTTGCTACCTCAAATATCTCGATCAAGCGATCCAATTGCCCTATCGCGCGCTTTCCGAAACCTTGGCCTGGTCTGGATTGTCTGGGGCAGGGCACTTCACTTTCCATTTCAGTTTCCTCTCAGATCTCTTCACTGTGTTCTCGCCCATGTCACTCCGCCCCCGGGCCCCTGGTATGCAATTATATGCACTTAAACAGTATCAGGCCTCGATTGCTGGTGTCATAATACATTCCTCCCTTCGTCTTTTTGCCTCCTTCTCCTCCTGCCATCAACCACTCCCAGGCCTCCCTACATTCCACTACATTCCTGAACAACATCCTGTTCCCTATTCAGCTTGTCTGGTCAAAACAAGTCCCGTCGCCATCCTTGTTCCCTCTCTCCTCTGCTAGGTTTGCTTGACGGCCTAGCTAATAACCCTCGTCTCAGAACAACCCTCGACGGCGACAAACTCGACGACAAACTACATGTCACCCGCACTCGTTCAACATCCAGCCGTGCGCACTCACCACCTGACACTAGACAACACACAGTTCGACAGGGAAATAAATTGCTTCGAGTCCATCATTGGCGCAAGTCCTTAAAGCTTGCACCCATATTATCCATTGTTCCGACACGTCACGTCACCCTCATCGACTATACGAAGCTCCTACTCACCTGCTACTCTGCTACTCGAAATACTCGAAACATCACCAAATATCGACGACACAACTGCGCCTTCAACGCTCCCAAGTGGATTGGCTGGAATCTTCCGTTGTTCGGACTTTGCCCGGGGTCCTTAACCGTCCGGCACATGTTTAGCTCAAGGCTTCTCGCATTCGACAGCCATGGCATCGCAGAGTAGCCGACCCATGCGATCAAGCCTGCAGGTAGCCCCCTTGGCCATACAAAAGACCGACTCGACAAACGAACCATATAACAACAATGGGTCCGACGCAGGCTCGACGCTCGCATCTACCCGCTCTACCCAATCCGAAATGACGTCCCAAAGCGAGAATCTTATCGACAATGATGTCAACAATGCTCCTCCCATCTTCAACAACTTCCTCCAGGCTGTTTACCCTTTTCACCCCGAGTATGCCATGGCAGACTCGGCCGTCACCCTGCCACTCAAGGAAAAGGACATTGTCTTGGTGCATTCAGTGCACACTAATGGCTGGGCTGATGGCACTCTGTTGAAAGATGGCACTAGGGGATGGCTTCCGACTAACTACTGTGTTCCCTACAACCCAGAAGAGATGAGGATACTTCTCGGAGCCCTGGTCAATTTTTGGGATCTCATGCGTAGTGCATGCATAGATGACCGGGAAATGTTTGATGGCAATAAGTTCATGAAGGGCATTGTTGGTGGTGTGCGATTCTTGCTGGTACGTTGTTAACGCCCATCAACTCATATTTTGCTCTCCCCAGCTAATATTTTGACAGGAGCACACTGGGTGTCTGCAGAAAGACTCCTCAATCCTGCAAAGACACATTGAGCTCAAGGAGAGCCGAAAGTTGATCAATGACGAACTTAGAGCGTTGGCCCAAACGGGCAGGAAATTGGACAAAAAGCTCAAGGCTTCGCACAGGCTGCTTCGCGCAACAGAACATCAGATTAATGAACTGGTGGATGACCTGATTCTGAGAGCTTTCAAAATTGTCCTCAGGGCGGCCGAATTCTTCGACATGATTCAAAACGACAAGTCCCTCAGACTGACATCAGCAATGATCATGGAGACCGTTATGGAAGAGGAAGACCTAACGCCAACCACCGATCCTGCGGTACTGGCCAGATCCAGCGACGCCATTGATGCACGCTCCCGTGCCGACAGCAACGGAAGCGCAGCCGGGCCGACGCCATCAGAAACAAGCAAGGCCCCCACAAACGGCCGTTTGTCCCCCGCCTACCAACCGAGTACAAATGCGAACCGGTTGTCTCATGGGAACTCTCTTGAAATCGCCAACCGTCTCTCGTCCGCAACCATTTGCCACCGCGTCAGTCTGGCTGGTCCTTCGCCGCTCTCACAAGCTCACAACCTCGTCTCCGAACGTCTCACCAAAAGCCAAGATATACTCGTATCTCACCTTGCTTGCTTGATGGGCCGTCTGCAATTGGAATTCGTATCCCGTCCTCATCTAGCTCTCAGTGTCAAGAAAGCCATCACAACTGGTGGGGATTTTCTGCTGGTGATGGACGTTGTCTCAGCGCGAAACTCTCTCAGCATCGAGACATTGGCTCCGCTTCGTGCCGTTATGTACGATCGCATCCAAGACCTTTACCAAACAGCACGCGACGTTCTCGTCCATAACATGGAAGATGCCGTTGTGCCACAGGAAGGCCGCCGCTTGCACGTTGCCGCGGTGGGCTGTGTCAAACTCTCCGGAACATGCTACGACAAGACGAAGTGGGTTATTGGACAGATTGGCGATTTCGAGTTCGAGTTTGAGAACGGCAGTCTTGACTTGGGCTTTGATCTTTCCGCTTTCGACGCTGTGCTGGACACGAAGGATACTCATGCTGCCGACTCGGTCAGCATTGCCGATTCTAACATGTCGGAGGCGTTGACCATGTCGACAACCGTCACAACCGCCTCTACGTCCGCTCCAAGGCCAGCAAATTTGGAGCTCAACAAGCCACTCCCTGACGTTCCGCTTGTTTCGACTCCAGTTGTGGAAACGTCACAGGAGGCCATCGAAGACTCGGCATCTGCTGAGAACACCTCATCAGTGTCTTCTCTCCGCCCGTCGCTACCTCCTCTTCCCAAGCTCTCTACCGAGATCCCGCCTGCGCAGGACTACAGCCCTACCGAGGGATCCGCTACCCAAAATGGCGAGTTCCATTCTTTCAGGGCCGAGAGCATGACTGCTTCAAGTTCCGCATCCGCTACTACTTATATCAGCCGGACATCGGAGTCAAGCATGGTCTCACAGACATCCACTCGGGCCACGACCCCGGATCTCACCCATGCTCCCAGGAACCATCCTTCGGTATCCGAACTGAGCCTGTCCGACAGCACAACACTCAGTGAAGAGAGCGACGATGCCGAGTCTAAGCTACTCGAGAAGACCTATGCCCATGAGCTCATTTTCAACAAAGAAGGCCAAGTGACTGGAGGTTCCCTTCCGGCATTGGTTGAGCGCCTCACTACTCGTGAGTCGACTCCTGACGCCATGTTTGTGTCCACATTCTACCTCACCTTCCGCTTGTTCTGCACGCCGCTCAAGCTTGCTGAGGCCCTGATTGATCGCTTCAACTACGTCGGAGAGGCTCCTCATGTCGCTGCCCCTGTTAGGCTTAGGACGTACAATGTTTTCAAGGGCTGGATGGAGTCGCATTGGCAGGAAGAAACTGACACGGAAGCACTGCCTATGATCAAGAACTTTGCCGAGTCCAGGCTCAAAGAGGTTTTGCCTTCTGCTGGAAAGCGACTGCTTGACCTCGCTGAGAAGGTGGCTAACAGCGACGGTACTCTTGTGCCCCGTCTGGCCTCCTCCATCTCCAAGACCAGCACTTCTGGCTCTCAGTTCATTTCTGCTGAGACTCCTCTCCCTTCGCCCAATCTCTCGAGGGGTCAAGTGCACGCACTCGCCAACTGGAAGGCTGGTGGTGTCTCCCCTTCCATCATGGATTTTGACGCGCTTGAGATCGCTCGCCAGATCACCATCAAGCAGATTGGTCTCTTCTGTTCCATCACTCCCGAGGAGCTTCTCGGCTCTAAGTGGACCAAGAACAAGGGTGTCGGCGCACCCAATGTCAAGGCCATGTCTGCTTTCACCACTGGACTGTCCAACCTCGTCGTAGACACTATCCTTCAATTCGATGAGATCAAGAAGCGAGCCACTGTCATCAAGCACTGGATCAAGATCGGCAGCCAGTTTCTTGCCCTTAACAACTACGACGGTCTGATGGCCGTCACCTGCGCCTTGAACGACTCCAGCATCAAGCGCCTGCGGTTAACATGGGACACCATCAGCTCCAGACGTAAGGAGACGCTCAAGTCTCTGCAAGCCATCGTCGAGATCAGCCAAAACCACAAGGCCCTCCGCGCTCGGCTTGCCGACCAAGTTCCTCCCTGCCTTCCATACGTCGGCATGTTCCTGACCGATCTCACATTTGTTGATGCGGGCAACCCCGCCAAGAAGACGACTGACACCGGCCTGACGGTTATCAACTTCGACAAGCACATGAAGACGGCCAAGTGCATCGGCGAGCTGCAGCGGTTCCAGATCCCCTATCGCCTCACCGAAGTGCCAGACTTTCAGGAATGGATCCTCTTGCAGATTGAGAGGGCGAGAGAGATCGAGAAGACGGATAAGACGCCTGCTCAGGTGTTGCACTACCGTCAGAGTTTGTTGTTGGAGCCGAAGGAGGTTCAACAGCAATTGCGGACTCAGATGGAGGTCGCATCCTCGGGTTCAAACATGTTCTCGTGGATCAGGCATAATCATTCTACTCATGGCTTGCCAACCTCTGCTCAAGTCTAGTGCACTTTATATGAACAATGTTCATCCTCGGCGTCGGATGTCAGCGATGCGCAGCCACACCCGTGCTGTATACCGGTTTCGTGAGGTGGTGTCTTCATCATGGCCCACCGCTCACATTTTTTTGTTATCTTTTCTCTTGATACCCATCTGTTTGTTTGTTTGTTTATGGCGTTATGACATATGAGTCGGACCTACGCGAGGTTACCATCCTGTCCTCAACAACACGAGCTCATCGTGGCTCATCATCATAACTCCTACACTTAATCGCCGACTCACTGTCGCGTCATCGCAGCTTTGCCCGAAGAAGGGGCCTTCGATGCTGCTTTTCGCTTGGTTCATCCGTTTTTACTTTGTTGCTTTCAGGATCATTGGCGCATTTACTGGGTTGGATTGGATGGGTTCTTTGCTCATTTTTGGTATGAAGGGGGAAAAGTGTCAAGGCATTACGGGTCAACAGAACAAAAAGGAGTTTGGGCGGGTTTCATATTCATTATATCTCGAGTGATGAACGAACACCCTCTTCGCGGGTTGTTGGGTGGCTATATCTTATCTGTTTGCTGGGGGGAAAAAACCCTGCTCAGTGCTAGCAGCTAGCCGGGATGCATCAGGAGTCGATGGGAGAAAGCATGGAGAAAGGAAAAGGATGTCCAATGTACGGAGCTGAGAAGTCATGATGTTATGAGACGCAGCCCCTTTGGGCGAAGAAATGGAGAGAGATGCCCTGTCGAGGAGTATAACCAGTCAAGTAGTGCCAGCAGCCTGTGAGACCGGCGAGCGTGCAGTAGAGCAAGTAAAGATACCATTACCACCTATTTTTCTGTCATTGCTGTCTGATCGTGGTGATTTGTGTCTTGATTGAGTGAACCAAACCTGGTACTCGTCAGGTCTACAAAATCGACCGTCTGACTAGTTGCGACGAGTAGTGAAACGGGCCAATGGTGGCTTTGAAAGTGACGATGGATGTATCCAGTCATGTTGACCTTTCCGCAAGGCTGACATCGAAGTTAAACCTCCGGACTGCCATCAACCTACCCAAGAATGTCGAACGAACAAGATCTCTCATTAGTATTTTCAAAACAAAACATTCGCTAATAACATCTGATTGCTTGTACATCGTGCAATACCCATTAAACCTGGTAAACTACAGCGCCTCCTTCCCATCCTCACCTCAACCTCGACGGCCTCGACCGCCTTCTATAATCCTCCACATCCCCCCACTCCAACCCTCCTCCCTCCCCCCTCGTATCAACCATCTTCTTCTTCCTCGGCCAGTCCGGACAAATATCAATCCTTTCCCTAGGGAAAACCAGCTCCAAAAACAAGAAAATCAAATAATCGATAATCACACAGACACAAAACAGCTTTCCCGCCCACACTCCACACCCATAATACCTCTTGAGTCTATCAATCAGCGCAAAACTCTGCACCCCGCTCCTCATCCCCCTCGTCGCCGTCACCGCCGTCCACCCGTTACTGTTCCCGTTTCGGTGGTCTTTCAGGTGGTCGTACCCGTAGAACTCCGCTTCGCTTATAGCGCCCGAAATGCCGTTGTATACCCGCTCGGTGCGCTCCGCGACGTTGGTCCAGGAGTACATGTTTTTTACTTGTTCGTGAAACAATTCCGTGCGGACCTCGTTGCGACGTAGTGCGGCGATGGCCTTGCCGGTGGCGGCTACTAGGTCGTCTTCTTCAGGTTTTGCGAAGACGGTCATGTGTCCTGGTAGGACTTCAGGGATACCGCCCACCTGCGTGCAGACTACGTATAACCCGCAGCTTGCGGCTTCGACGATTACGGTGCCGAAGGCTTCGGTTAAAGAAGGGTGCAAGTAAATGTGCCCGCGCACCATGACGTCTCTGACCTCCGAGTGGCGGATGGGGCCCAGCATTTCCACGCGGTCTTGCAACACGTTTTGCTCAATCATTTGCTCGAGGTCGATCGATTTCGGGCCGGAGCCGGCGATGATGAAGCGCGTGTTGGGATGCGCGGCCAAGATGCGGGGGATCGCGGCGGTGAGGAGGTCGGTGCCTTTGTTGTAGAAGAGGCGGGAGATGACGACTATGGTTATGGGGTCGTGGGGGCCGAGGATGCGGCGCGGGGGGGTTAGGGAGGAGGAGGGGACTGAAGGGGGGAGGCCGGGGGTGGGACTGGAGATGGAGGAAGGGGGGGTGGAGGTTGGGTAGCCTAAAGGACGGAAGTTTTCGGCGACGACGGCGTTGGGGATTACCGAGACCATTAGGGGGTCGAGGGAGGCGCGGAGGACGGTGTTTTCTTTGCTGGGAGGGGGTTAGTATTTGGGTAAGATGTGGAGAGAAAGGGGGAGGAGAGGGACATACCAAGTATGAGAAACACAGATGACATGATCCACGTCGCTCAAAGCAAACTTAAGCAGCTTGTTCGTAAGAATACTCGCCGCATCCGCAAACCCAAACAGACTATGATCCGTAAACACGGTCCTTAGTCCCATCGTCCTGGCATGCAAAATTGCTTCATGGCAGAGACTCGACAAAGAAGCATGACCATGCACGATATCAATCCTTTCCCTTAGTACAATATTCCGGAAAACGGGAAAGAACGAAAACACAGTCGGGAAGGTGGCGCTCCGGTAGATGACGAGAAAGGGAACGTGGTAGACTTTCAAGCCGTTGGTCAAGTACCGGACCCCCGTTCGCCCTTCGTAGGCGTGCGTGATGATGATTACTTTGTGTCCGCGGTCGATCAGCTTGGTGGAGAGTTGGTAGATGTGCGATTCGATGCCGCCGGGTTGGGGGAAGAAGAAGTCGCAGACCATGGCGATGCGGTAGGTGGGCGCCATGATGGGTGTTGTATGGGTCACATTTGTGCCCCCTTGTTGTCGTTGGTATTTAGATGTGACTTGGTGGTGGTGGTGGTGGTGGATGGTTCATGTTGAGATGAGTTGTAGTGATAGTGAGTGAGGTGAGTTGCCCCTGCAATGAGAGTAGTGAACACTGAAGAAGTGTAAACAGACGACAATGAGACGTCCCATGTCTTAGCAGCCGTGTGGACCGCCAAGGTGCGCATTCCAGGGGTAACGGATGTTGGAGGATCCACTGATAACGATAAGCAGGGGCCTAGACGGGCGGTAAGACTTGGCAATTTGGAGATCCCCAGAAAAAAGTTGGGACCCACTTTAGCAGCGGAGCTTCGTCATTCGTTGTTTTGTTTTGTTTCTGGAGCTTCAATTCCTCTTCCATCTTCCATTGTCTACAGACAAAAGGTACGTTGATATCTTTCCTACCAAGTCAATTGACCGCCGACAACAACTGACAGTCATAGCCACCATGTACAACAGATACATCCCCCCACCCAAGCCAGCGGGCGGCGCGGCCCCCGTGTCGTCGCAACCAGTGTCGCAAGCGCCGGCGCAACCAGCACGAATTGTCTTTGGCGACGATGACTTTGTCGCAAACAATCAATCAAAGGCTGTCGTTGAGAAACCAGTACAACAAGTAGATGAACCCAAGTCAAAGTCGAAAGAGTCAAAGAAGCAACGCGACACCGACGATGCTGAAGAGCCGCCACGAAAGAAGACCAAGACCGACGACGACGAGCAACAACAGAAAGACGAAGCGCAACCCGAGACAACAGATACGTCCATAAAGAAAGAATCCAAGAAGTCAAAGAGGGAAAAGAAAAAAAAGGAAAGCGTCCTCGAAAAACCCGCCGATCTCGAAGATGACCACATCCGCCAACGCCATCGCTCCGTCTTCGAAAAAGTCGAGAAGGCTCTGAAGTTGAAGGAACTGCAGGGCGACGAAAAGGAAGACACGCCGGAACCAGAAGAACCCGTTTACGATCTCGGTCCCCTCCCCCAGCCCGCCCCCGTCGTCGTCGACTCCTCCAAACTCACCTACGAAACCCTTCCCCCTTGGCTCGCCAACCCCATCCGCGTCACCACCGACACCAGGAAACCCTTTACAGACTTGGGTATCTCCGCCGAGGCAGCGAAGATTTTGGCTACGAAGGGATTCAAAGACGCCTTTGCCGTGCAGACGGCTGCCCTTCCTTTGCTGTTGCCCAACCCGGATCTTCAGGGTGATGTGGTGGTGGCTGCTCCCACTGGTTCGGGAAAGACGCTGGCGTATGTGTTGCCAATGGTGCAGGATATTGCGCTGAGCCAGACTACCAAGCTCAGGGGCGTTATTGTTTTGCCGACGAGAGATTTGGTGCAGCAAGTCCAGCAGGCGTGCGAGGCGTGTGCGGCGGCTTTTGCGGGGAGTAATGACGGGAAGAGGGTGAAGGTTGGGACGGCGATGGGTAATAGGCCGTTTAAGGAGGAGCAGGGGGTTATTATGGGCGGGGAGCAAAAGTACGATCCCAAGGGTTACCAGAAGTGGTTGGAGAGGCAGAAGCAGTTGGTGGATCTGGACGGGGATAGCGAAGAGGAGGAGGATCTTGACCTGGAGCTGAAGCGACCATTGCCGTATCATGTCATTCAGCATGTGCCCAAGGTCGATATCCTCATCTGCACGCCGGGTCGTCTGGTGGAGCACATCACCAAGACTAAGGGCTTCACGCTCGATTATGTCCGGTGGTTGGTGGTCGACGAAGCCGACAAGCTCCTTGCGCAAGACTTCCAGCAGTGGTTGGATGTGGTGAACGAGAGGTTGGCTGTTAGCAAACCCGGCGCGAGGGACTTTGCGGCGAACAACAAGACGGGACCGAGGAAGGTGATTTTGTCTGCGACGATGACGAGGGATATTACGCTGTTGAACGGGCTGAAGCTTTCAAGGCCAAAGCTGGTAGTATTGGAGGGTGCTAAGGCGGGTGACTTGGCGATCCCTGCCACTCTCAAGGAATACGCGATCAAGATTGCCGAGCCAAGTCTTAAGCCGTTGTATCTGGTGGATCTGTTACAGAGCAAGTACATGGTTCCTGTCAATGGCGAGGACGTCGTCGCCGGGTCAGAATCATCCAGCTCCGACTCGTCCGATTCCGACTCCGACAGCGAAGCCGAGCCCACAACACGGAAGGCCAAGTCTGTGTCCAAGGCTTCCAAGCCGTCGACAACAGGCAAATCCGCCTTCCCCACCACCGCCCTCATCTTCACAGCCTCCAACCAATCCGCTCTCCGCCTCTCGCGCCTCCTCTCCCTCCTCCTCCCCTCCCTCGCCCCTCTAATCGGCACCCTAACCTCCTCCACCAAGACCTCCGTCCGCCTACGCACCCTGCGCGCCTTCACCTCCGGCAAGCTCCGCATCCTCGTCGCCTCCGACTTGGTGTCTCGCGGTATCGATCTGTCGAACCTCGACCACGTAATCAACTACGACCTCCCCCTTTCCGAGACGTCGTACGTGCACAGGGTGGGCCGCACAGCCAGAGCAGGCAGGGAAGGAAAAGCGTGGACGCTGGTGGAGTGGGCGGAGGCGAGAAGGTTCTGGAGGGAGTTTGTTGGTGAAGGGCAGGGGGCGGTTTGTAATGTGAAGAGGGCGGAGGGGAGGACGGTGGAGAGGGTGAGGGTTACTGAGGGGATGGAAGAGGGGGAGAAGAAGAAGAATGGGGGGTTTAGTGAGGAGAGGGTGAAGGAGTTGGAGAAGGCGTTGGAGATGTTGAGGGTTGAGGCTACTAAGAGGGGATGAGTGTCCGGTTAGGCGTTGGTGCCTGTTGGTGTAGGTTTTGATATCCAAGGAGTACTCATAGTGGTGGGTTTGTATATAATGTACGTGCCACTGGCGGGTCTATCACCAACCGTTTACCAAGATTTGATCATTGCGACGTATGAAAGAACACCACACTGTTGTATGAACGCCTCGTGCCAGTCTGTTAACACACCAAGATACCCAGTGCCCAGCACTTACATCAAAGTTTAATCCCGAGTCCCGACACACTCTCCTCCATCCGAGCTTTCACAACCGCTTTTGTTCTTCTCAATTCCCATCAGCCCACGGATCAGCAACATGAATCCCACTAGGCTGCACCCTCGAATTAGCACTTCCATACCCGCTCCCTCCCCTGCTCACACCATCCGACCTGCTCCCCTCATCACTCCCTCCCCTCTCCACATCCCTTTCCTCTCCATCTTCATCATCATCATCATCATCATCATCATCAACCTCCTCAATACCAACATGACCCTCTCCATTGTGTCCCGCACCAAGCAATGGCCGTCTCTGCGCTCCCCCGTCTTCCAATCCACGGTAAGTGTTATCCTCATCCCCATGAGGTACTCCAAAGCTCTGGAGGAGTTTATTCCACCAGCTATTGTTGTTTCCGTTGCCTGCATGTCCATTACTTCCCTCACCATTAACCATCCCACTCCCACTCCCCCTTTCCCCTGCAGCCCTCCTCCCCCCAGCCCCCGTCCTCGCCCTCCCAGCAGCCCCCCTCGCCCTCATCCACCTCCCCACCCCCCACCCTACAATCTGCAACAGTACAACCCCCGCCACAACCCCAATTTCTCCCCCCATCACCCCCCTAAACTCCCCCTCCCACTTCTTCGCACACCCCTCTTTTCGGTCAGGCCACATAACCCCGCACTGCTCCGTCCCTTTATTTCCCCCTCCCGGCTGTCCATTCCGTCCGCTAGGAAAAGGCCAACTCATATGCTTCGGACTCCTAAACCCACAGCATTGCAACGCGTCCTGGATCTTCCGGATGGTATCGGCGTCGTGAGACCGGAAGAAGTGAGACCAGGTTTGTTCGAGGGCGCATTGTTCTATGCTCCCGGGACCGGAACTAGGAAAAGAGGAGAAGGGGGAGGAGGTGAGGGAGGATGTGGCGAGGGTTAGGAGGATGAGCGAGAGGGTTAGTTGGGTTGTTTGGAGGGTTTGGGAGAGAGTTGGGAGGAGGGATCTGAGGCTTGGTTTTGGTCTGGAAGGTTGAGGGCGACGGGCGTGAGGTCGGAGATGAGGAGTTATTTGGAGTTGTTGGGAGGGGTTGGAAGGGTTGGGGGTTATGGTTGAGGAGGAGTGGGCGGTTATTAGCTTTGGCCGGGATTGTTGGGAGGAGCTGGTGGCTGAGACGCGGTAGAAGTAGGCGGTGTTGAAAGCGGAGAGGAGGGGGAGGAGGATGGTGAGGAGGGTTAGACCTGGGGAAATGGGGAGGGAGAGGGTTTGGGCGTGGATGTGTTCGTATATGGCGAAGGCGATGAGGATGAGGATGATCTGTGGAGGGGTGTTTAGTTAGCCTACTTGGCAACAATGTAAATGGCAGGAAGTCAGAATCTGGTGGTGTCATACCAAGGTGTAGATCAAGCCTAGGGTAATCATGATTGCGGTTACTGTGTATGTGCCCCAAGGCACGACTGTTTTGATACAAGTTGATGTTGAAGCGCAAGACTGTGTGGGTTTGAGATGGGGTGATGGACGAGATGAAGTTGAAAGAGAGGAGTGGTGGATGCGATGTGGTATTGACAGCACGGCCCAACGCGCCGTTTTATATGTACGAGTACGTCCAATTGTGTGACGTCTACGCGCTGTCCCATGCAGGAGGCCTACACGGAACCCCTCACTGGCTGTTTGCTTGATGCCAATGAACCAAATGTGCAGAAATCGGGACGGAGATCGAYGATTGACTTGTTCGGTGAAAACTGATCGTTTGACTTGTCAATGTGTCTTTGATGATGTTGTTAACTCAATGCGCTGATCATCGAGGTTTTATCCGCCTAGAAAATGCAATCCTTCAGCTCCTTGCCATGAACACAATGCAAATAATACTATACACACCCAAATCGTACACATCTCGCTCTCGCCTCAGAGGCATGACGACCCCCAATAGCATCAAAAGGCTAAAGCATTGCAACCCTTCGATCCTCCATGACGCCCTTCCCATAACCTAAGTCTCTTTCCTACCCCAACGCGCTCGCTGTCGCTCCCATACTAATCTCATCTGCTCACATGTACCCGTGTTCCGCAAAGACAACATAACAATCCCACCGCGACCCTCCTAAGCCTCCTCCTCGCCGTAATGGCCGACCGGCATGCTAAGATCGATCTGTAGCTCATCACGGAAGAGTTGGTTGATGGTCGAGTTGTCTCGCAGATACACCCACTCGCCCTTGGCCGTGCCCTCCTTTTCGTTCTGGCCGTCACCTAACGCCACATAGTCGTAGCGCTTGGGACCGGATTTGGGCGAAGACAGCCAGATCTGCTTGTTGGGCGGTTGCTTGTTGATGACGTAGGTGCCGATGCCGTCGTCAAATGAGACTGTGAGGACGCCAGCCTGCAGAGGGTCAGACTCTCTGACAGCTATACGAATGATAGAATGACATACCGAGTACTCAACGTCAATGTCTTCCCTCTGGTCCTGAAGTTCTTCGAGGTGGGTGACTAGTCTGTCCATGTACTGATCGGCGAGCTTGTGGTACTCGTCATCGGTCAACTCGGTGGCGGCGCGGACAACAGTGGGAGCGGCATCTTCCTTGGGCTGGACGGGCTGTTTGTCGGGAGTGATGATGTTGCCATTGGGGCCAGCGGTTGAGAAGAAACGAGGGACTGTCGCTCTTGGGAGTAGTGAAGCCGCGGCGAATGGGGTGGAAGTGATGCGAATGTTGCGGGAAATTTGTAGAGAGCGCGAAGTTGCGCGCGCAACCTTGGTGACAATCGTACGCGGCATGATGACGGCCTGTGATATTGATGCTGTTCGAGAGTTCAAGTTGTAGAGTTGCGACTGGCACAGTTGAGTGTTGAGAGAGACAGAGAGAGAGATTAACCTGAAAAAAGCTCAACGGTGTGTCCCGTGGTGGTTGAGATGAACGAATGAGTCACAGGACAGAACACAAGATAACGACGGAAGATCAGGAATAACGAGATGAGAACCTTGAAGGAAAGATGGAGTTTCACTTTCAGTTGCAACTTCCTCGGATGAATGAATTCAATGAGATGTTCCCGTCTAATCGAACCATTAAAGTCCCTTATCGTCCCGAGCTCGACCCTATCGTGCCATTGATGCCCCACTCCGAGAGCTTCCCCAGCTTTTGAAGGGAAGCGCCGGCAGCGCGCGGTCACGCCTTAGCAGCAGCAGGAAGCTCTAACCGACATGAGTTAGTGCAGTGATACTGAGTGACATGTGGGTCACAGCAAAACTACGCACTGATGCAGGTACCCTCTTAACGCTTGCCCCCTGGCATTTGCTGCCGTCTGCTAGGGCTCTGCGGATTGGGCGGGTACAGCCGCACGTCATCACCCCACCACACTTGATCGGCCGAGTCCTGATTGACATCCACTTTCCCTCCCGCACTGCAGCCAGAGCCACTCACTGCGACTGCCGCCAAGTGCAAGTGTCCAACGAGGTTCTCAATATTTCCTCTTTCAAGTCACCGTCTTTCTTGAAGCGCGTCGTCCTTCTCCAACACCGTCGCAAACTATCACCGGGCCCACCATGATCAACGCATTCCTCGTCTTCAACGGTCAAGGCCAACCACGCCTAACCAAATTCTACACCCAACTTGTACGTCGCTCCCCATCCTCCCATCGGCTACCCTTCCCGATCGCGACCACTAACAATCCCCTCCCATTCACAGGACACATCAATCCAACAACGCCTCATTTCCGAAATCTTTACCCTCGTCGCCAACCGCCCCAAAGGCTCCTGCAACTTCCTCCCACTTCCGCCCCTCCTCGCCGCCTCCAGCACCTCTACCTCCTCGTCGGAACCACACAACGACGTCCCCTCCCTCGTAACCTACCGCAACTACGCGACTCTCTACTTCATCGTCATATCGACCTCGACCGAGTCCCCGCTAGCATTGATCGACCTGATCCAAGTCTACGTTGAATCGCTGGACAGGCTGTTTGAGAATGTGTGCGAGCTGGATCTGATCTTCAACTTTGAGACGCTGCATGCGACGCTGGGCGAGATGATTGTGGGAGGAGTGGTGATTGAGACGAATATGGAGAAGATCGTGCAGGGCGTGAGGGCGCAGGGGACGGTGGCCAAGAGRCCGGTTAACGAGAGTAGGGGAGGCGGCATGGGGCTGGGAAGTGGACTGGGGGCTGGGTTGGGGATGGGTGGAAATTTTGTTTGGAGTGGACGATGAGGCCCTAGGAGGCAGCATTGCGTTTACATTGATACGCTCCGGTGTGTTTAGGAGGAGGTTACGAACAGGCGGGAGGCTGTCATACAAGCTTGGAGCTCATACAGCTCTCGAGTACCCGGCACTCAAGGAAGGCGATACGATGCCACATGAGCATAAAACTGGCAAGGAGGGAGAAACCATATATACCCACACCTCCCCAAGGTGTTTCAACGCCGAACACCCACAGAAGAATATTATACAAAAGGATGATACAATTGCTTGGTCCAGTCAATCCCAAGCTCGTTCTCCAACACTACATCTGCCGAGGACGGGGCCCGCCTTGGACGCTAGCCTGCGACTCCTGGGACTGGATCCTCGGAACGGGCTTAGGAGCTTCATATTCGAAGCCAAGGGAGTTCCAGAACCACTCCCGGAACTGTGAAAGGAAAGGAGCATGTTAGGCGCATGGTCATCGGTGTTTATAAACGGGGGATACATACCTCATAGAAAGGCTGTCTCTCGTCCTTCCAATCCGCAAACAGGAGGCAGTAGATGAGAACAACTAGACCAATAATAAGCATCATACCCTTCAAACTTTCACCTTCAAAGGAACACATACAACTGATAGTCCCCAACTGCGCCAACTGCACCATCTTATTCCATCTCGGCCTCTGCGCAATGTGATGAATTTTCCTCTTATACCGCTTCTCGTACTTCAGCTGTTCCTGCGGGCTCATGGTCGTGAAATCGGGAGGCCATGTTTTCTTGGCTGGGTACTGTGTGAGAAGGGCGGGACTGATGTGGGGTAGTTTGACAAAGGCTTGTGGCAGCTCGCTGGACTTTGAAGTTGTTGTTGATGCCTTTTGGGCGGCCTGGCGGGCTAGTGTTCGGAACATTGTCGTCGTTGTAAGTGAGGAGTTGTAAATGACGTTAGTGACGATACGTATACGCGAGTCGTAACAATGGAGTTGAAAGGGGAGTCAGTGACAGGGGAGACTGGTCATCGGGGAGTGAGGTGGATGGAGCTCATAATGGAGTTGATGGATCCGAGGCCATTTCGAGGTTGTCGATAAGATAAGAGGTTTGTTTGTGGCTGGTGTCAGTTGACGGGACGATGTGACTAAGCCACAGACTAAAACATTAGACAACTGAACCCGCCAAGCGATGTCGCGGCAAGGGAGTGGAGTCAGCTGTCTAGGCCTGCCGCCGTCTGCCGTGCCTGACTGCACTGACCCCGCGAAATGTGCAGAAGCCCGAGCTGAATGTTACAGTGGTTGCAGTGCCCCTCCAAACAATTGTAAGAGGCGACTGAGAGAGTTGCCGTTGTCGTCCCAAAATTTCGGAATCTGACTCAATTCCACAGGTCAGTCATCCCGTCAAAGCAGCACTCCCCTCTAGCTCTGGCTTGTCGCGTGTGGTTGTACGAGTATTTCTAACACTTTGAGAACAGAGAATTCGCAGTCCGGGTTGCCGATTTCGGTCTTTTCTTCCTCTCCGTCTTCACCACCAAGACCAGACATCACCACATAAACAAAAACAAACAAACCATGGCCGACACAACAGCCGTCGCCAAGGGCGTCGAGAACCTCTCCGTCTCCGCCTCCAAGACCAAGGAGCTCAAGGGCACCGAAAAGAGAGACACCCTCATCGACATCGAGAAGAAGTACCAGCAAAAATGGGAGCAGGAGGGCGTCTTCGAGGTCGATGCCCCCTCTACCGCCGAGTTCCCTCTCGACGCCATCACCCCCGATGAGCTGCGCGAAAAGCACCCCAAGTTCTTCGGCACCATCGCCTACCCTTACATGAACGGCCGCCTCCACGCCGGCCACGCCTTCAGCTTCTCCAAGATCGAGTACCACACCGGCTTCGCCCGCATGCAGGGCAAGCGCGCCCTCTTCCCCCAGGGCTACCACTGCACCGGTCTGCCCATCAAGGCCTCGGCCGACAAGCTGGTCAAGGAGATTGACATGTTCGGCCAGGAGTTTGAGCGCTACAAGGAGGAAGAGGTCGTCGAGGGTGCTGCCCCTGCCCCTGCCGCTGCTCCCAAGTCCAAGGAGGACCTTACCAAGTTCAACGCCAAGAAGGGCAAGACTGTCGCAAAGACCGGTGGCGCCAAGTACCAGTTCCAGATCCTCAAGTCTCTCGGTATTCCAGTCCAGGAGATTCACAAGTTCGCCGACCCCCAGTACTGGCTCCATTTCTTCCCTCCCGAGTGCAAGAAGGATCTCACCAACTTCGGTGCCCGTATCGACTGGCGCCGTCAGTTCGTCACCACCGACGCCAACCCCTACTACGATGCTTTCGTCCGCTGGCAGATGAACCGCCTTTTGGAGCTCAACAAGATCAAGTTCGGCAAGCGCTACACCATCTACTCCATCAAGGACGGCCAGCCCTGCATGGACCACGACCGTAGCGAAGGTGAGGGTGTCCTTCCCCAGGAGTACACTGCTCTCAAGCTCAAGGTCACCGAGTGGGCTCCCAAGGCTGCCGAGGCTCTCCAGGGCAAGCTCCCCGAGGGCGCTAACGTCTACCTCTGCCCTGCCACCCTCCGTCCCGAGACCATGTACGGCCAGGTCTGCTGCTTCGTCGGCCCTGCCCTCAAGTACGGTGTCTTCAAGGCCTCCGAGAACGAGTACTTTGTCATCACCGAGCGCGCCGCCAAGAACATGGCCTACCAGGGCATCTTCGAGAAGGAGGGCGTCATTGAGAAGGCTGCTGATATCGTCGGTTCCGACCTCATCGGTACCCTCGTCAACGCTCCCCTCTCCGTCCACAAGGAGGTCTACGTCCTCCCCATGGACACCGTCCTTGCCACCAAGGGTACCGGTGTCGTCACCTCCGTTCCCTCTGACTCTCCCGACGACTGCGCCATGATGACCGAGCTCGCCAAGAAGCCCGAGTTCTACGGCATCCAGAAGGAGTGGGCCGAGAAGGAGATCGTCTCGGTCATCAAGACCCCTACCTCCGACCTCCTTGCCCCTTACCTCGTCAAGAAGCTCAAGATCAACTCCCCCAAGGATGCCAAGCAGCTCCTCGAGGCCAAGGAGCTCGCCTACAAGGAGGGTTTCTACCAGGGTATCATGAACTACGGTGACTTCAAGGGCGAGAAGGTCGAGACCGCCAAGCCCAAGGTCCGCCAGCAGCTCATCGATGCCGGTGACGCTTTCGCCTACTCGGAGCCCGAGAACAAGGTCGTCTCCCGTTCCGGTGATGAGTGCTCCGTCGCCCTCATGGACCAGTGGTACATCGACTACGGTGAGGACTCGTGGCGCACCGTCCTCTACGACTATGTCGAGAACAAGGACGGCAAGGGCATCAACACCTACTACGCCGACACCCAGCATGCCTTCAAGGGCGTCATCGGCTGGCTCAAGCAGTGGGCTTGCGCCCGTACCTACGGTCTCGGCTCCAAGCTTCCTTGGGACCCCAACTTCCTTGTCGAGTCTCTTTCCGACTCTACCGTCTACATGGCCTACTACACTGTCGCCCACTGGCTGCACAGGGACCTCTTCGGTCGTGAGAAGGGCAAGGGCAACATTGGCGCTGACCAGATGATCGACGAGGTCTGGGATTACATCTTCTGCCGCACCGAGCTATCCGACCACTTGGTCGCCAAGTCCGGCATCTCCAAGGAGACCCTCGACTCCATGCGCCGCGAGTTCCAGTACTTCTATCCCCTCGACATCCGTGTCTCCGGCAAGGATCTCATCCCCAACCACTTGACCTTCTGGCTGTACAACCACATCGCCCTCTTCCCCCGTGAGTACTGGCCCAAGTCCGTCCGTGCCAACGGCCACTTGCAGCTCAACGGCGAGAAGATGTCCAAGTCTACTGGCAACTTCATGACCCTCGACGATGTCGTCAAGAAGTACGGTGCCGACGCCGCCCGTGTTGCTCTTGCCGATGCCGGTGATGGTATCTCCGACTCCAACTTTGTCGAGGATGTCGCCGACAACACCATTCTCAGGTTCTACACCAACAAGGAGTGGATCGAGGAGACTCTCAAGGACGAGTCTCTCCGCACTGGCGAGCTCAACAGCTTCCAGGATGCCCTGTTTGACAACGAGATGAACGCTCTTGTCAACGAGGCTCGCAAGCACTACGAGGAGACCTCGTACAAGCTTGCTCTCAAGGCTGCTCACTACGATTTCTTGAACGCTCGTGACATGTACCGTGAGGCTTGCGCTGCTGCTGGCATTCCTCTGCACAAGGACTTGGTCACCAAATACATCCGTCTTCAAGTGCGTAGTCCCGATTAGCTTACCTTATCTGTTAGTGATCTCGTCATACTGACTTCTGCAGGCCCTCATCATCACCCCCATCGCCCCCCACTGGGCCGACTACGTCTGGCAAGAATGCCTCGGCGAGCTCAAGTCCATCCAGTTCGCCCTCTGGCCCGAAGTCCCCGCCGCCAACCCCGCCCTCACCGCCGCTCGCGACTACGTCCGCACCACCTCCTCCGCCATCAACTCCGCTGAGGCCGCGCAGCTCAAGAAGATGGCCAAGGGCCGCCAGTCCGACTTCGACCCCAAGAAGCCCAAGAAGCTCACCATCTTCGCCACTGAGAACTTCCCCACCTGGCAGGCCAAGTACATCGACCTGCTCTCCGAGGTCTGGGACGCTGCCACCGGCGCTCAGAAGATCGATGATAAGGAGCTGAACGGCCGCATCGCCAAGATGGGCGAGATGAAGAAGGCCATGCCCTTCGTGCAGGCGCTCAAGAAGAGGTTGAAGGATGGCGAGCCGGCTGAGCAGATTCTTAGCCGCAAGCTGTCCTTCGATGAGAAGGCGACGCTGTTGGCTATGATCCCCGGTCTGAAGAGGACTGCTGGTCTGGAGAGCGTGCAGGTTGTTCTTGTCGAGGAGGGCAGCAAGACCGGCAAGGACTTGACAAATGGTGGTGCTGAGATTGAGGTTACGGCACCGATGGCTGAGGCTGCTCTTCCTGGTCAGCCCAGCTTTTTCTTTACCAATGTTTAGAGGAATGATGTAGGATGGGAATGTATGTGGTGGATGATGGTTTTTCGAATGTCATTTTGTATGGGTTTGATATCAAGGATGGTAAAAGTTTAGCGATGAATAGATTTGTGTTCATCTAGGTGACGGATGTCCTGGTTCTGTTGCTTAGTCTGTCGTGCCTGGTTAGTTGTTTCTTTACTTTGTTGATGTGGGGATGTACATCAAGGTTCTCATGTTCAGAGGACAAAGCACTTGGCTGTGTGATGACGATGGTCGTCGGGCTGGTGTTGAGGTGTGTTTAGGTTGCATATACTCGGGGACCTCAAAGCAACATTCTTGCCCAAGTGGGCAATCGAGCCAGAGTTGCTTCCAAGTCAATTGAGCATAGCTCCTTCCTGGGTGTGTTATTTCGGAGCGTGGTGTTCTGCCCGGTTTGGAACCCGCTTGCCTGCTAGGATTCCGGAGAGTTGGCCCGGAGGCTCGAGCACCGGCGGTCGGACCTCGCTGCCCGCCTTCTCAGGATGCTGGACTGCGATAACTACTCCGCGCCTGTTCCTTTCTCCAGCTCCAGCATCCAAGTATTCAGCTCCGGAGAGCACGTGAAGAGGTTTGGCGCTATTGCGAGGCCTGCGAGTTACAAGGACATCAGCATGCTCGGAGACCATCTCCCTGCTCTGAAGGCAGAATGAGCTAAGGAGTTCTGGTTCGGAGGAACAGAACATCCTTGTTGATTGCGTAGTTGTGTCAGCATCATGTTGTGCTCGACTCCCTGAAGGGGTTACGAAGCTCCAGTGTTGGCCATTATGACCTCACTCCTGAAGTGAGCCAAGTGTTCATCCGGCGTTGGACTTGCTCAGAGCCTTTCTTGAACTTGGCTCAGCTCTCGTGTTGTCGTCCCCGGCAGTGCAGCTCCGGCCTCTTTCATCATCCAGACATCTTCCGCGGCTTGGTATCTGATCCCCTCCTCTCCAGCCTCCCCTCATCTAGCCTTTATTAGCCGTCTCCTCCCCTCGTTTCTCCGTCATCTTACCTTTCCCTCAACGCTATCCTCCTTCCTGCTCTCGTTTTCTTCAAAGCTAAGCAAGACAAGCCAACCGAGAGGATCAACTCACTCGCTACCAAAACAAAAACACCAAAGCCAAAACAACCACTGGTCTTGAAGCCAAGCAAAATGCGTTCCTCAACGCTCCTCGCTGCTCTCGGCACCGCCGGCCTCGCCGCCGCTCAAACCACTGTTACCAGTATGGTGCCAGTGAGCACCATTGTTGTGAGCTCGCCGACCTCAACTTCTTCAAGTAAGTCTTTTCTTCGTCCGTTGTCCATCTCACTGCCTTTTCCCCTTTTCCCCCCTATCCACATCCACGAATCATCACTTTTGGTCTTTTCTCGTTTATTATCACAGCAGACATCCCAACTGTTTTGCGTTTCCGTCACAGCACCTCCTCCAAACGAGCCCCTCCAGTGTTGTCTAGCCTCTTGCATGCTCCAATTCCCGTCACCGCCTCGCGTTACAGGTGGTATTCCGCCTGCGCCTGCCAAGGGGGGTCGGGGTCGGATCGACCGGCCGAATCGACGGGAACGGGATGCTGCTGTGGTGGTTGAGCGCGATAACATAATACCTTCTTGTCATCCCCATCAACCTCCTCCTCCCCCTCATCCGGTCACTTTCCCTCCGTTTCCTCCCCCGAGAGCACCTATTCCTGTTCAGCCTCCTCGTCCTGTTCCTGTTCACTCGTTGCCTCCTGTTCCTGTTCCTGAGGAGTTTGTTGTGCATGGGAATGAGCACGAGCAAAACCATAAGGAGCTCCCCCCTCCTCGTCCTCACCCTCCTGTTCACTCACTTCCCCCTCTGGGATTCTAATATATCTCTTAATAAACACCTCCACCCTCCACTCTCCACTCTTTCCCCCTCCTCACCGCTTCCCCCCCAAACCACGCTCTTTCCGCTTCTCACTCACTCACTCACTTTTTTCCATTCTTTCTTTCACTCTCATCAAACTAACCCCCCAAAAAGCCGTCGTGACAGTCACCCCCTCCTCCTCCTCCACCACTAGAACAATCACCTCCTCCTCCTCCACCACTAGAACAATCACCTCCGTTTCCCCCTCTCCCTCCGGCAGCACTTCGCGCGTCACCACCTCCACCTCCACCTCCACCACGTCTCCGTCTTCGGTGCCTAGCGCTGCGGCTGGAAAGGTGCCGCTGCAGGGACCGGCGGTTGGGCTTGGGTTTTTTGCGGCTGTGGGAATGGCTTTGTTGTGAGAGGTTTCTCTTTTTCTGGGTTCTTTGAGTATTTCCTTTGTTTGTGCTGTTCTGGGTTGTCTTAGGTTGTGGATTTTAGTGGTGTTTGGTGGTTGGGTTTGGCACCGCATGGGGATGTCGGGCTGTCGGTTTGTTGAGTAAAGAAGTCAGTGGGCGAGGAGAAGCTGTGGTGTCTGTAATGGTCCGTGGTATGGTGGTCCCGCCGGTGATGGGAGGTGGAATAGAAGATGGTGGTAGTGGTTATACAAATCATGATGTTGAGTACACGCTACTGGTGATCGTTGAACACACAAATGGGGGAGAGTGGTTGCTGATTTTCTTTTTTTTCTGAGGTGATTAGGGTGAGGATATTCTTAGAGTGAGGCATCCTGTACAGGTAGAAGAGAGGATTTGACGAGGGGAGATGTGTTAGCGAGGAGGATGGATCAGGGCAATAACACCGGGGAAGGTTGATGGTGGTTAAAAGATGTTAGGGGTCTGGGGTTTAGTTCCTGGAGAGGGTGGAGGTGGAATAGGAGGGGTATAGGGGCACATCAACATCGACGACGGCATCAGGAAGTGGACTTGGGTTGTGATGATGGTTTCGGCGACCACCATCACAGAGGCAGTGTGGGCAGCGGCGCGAGTAGGCGATGGGATAGTTTCGGCGACCACCATCACAGAGGCAGTGTGGGCAGCGGCGCGAGTAGGCGATGGGATGGGAGCTTCGCGAAGATAAAGCTATCGAGGTGGATGTGTGATGAGGGAGAGGAGGAGGAGAAGCATGAGGAGACGTAATCTGGAGTATTGTACATATACGAAAGGGTTAATAATTTCTTTCCTTCCCTTATCTTTCGGTCAGTCTCCTTCCAAAATGTCACAATTCGTTCCGAAATCTTTGACACTTGTCGCAAAAAAGGGTGAATTATGTCAGGAGATTGATCACCACTTCGAAAATGCAAAAAGAAGAGCATGAAATGGTTGCTGATGGCGGATGCATGAACCGCAAAAAGTTAAAAAGAAGATGTAAATGACCCCAACCCGATTTGAACGGATAACCTTTCGATCTGGAGTCGAACGCGCTACCGTTGCGCCATGAGGCCTTGTTGAAAATAGTGTCTACAACAAGGCCTTATGACGGCAAGTTGAGAGCTCTGCAACTGGTGACAACTTGCTCATCTTTCCAATTTCCTTTATAATGAACGAAAGCAACGATGTCGAACGTTGGCAAGCCTTTGAAGCCCTTTTCCTCTCACGTCCCGAAGATTTTGCTATGAAGACTGACGGCATGGCTCTGCGTGGGATGACTTCAGCGATCCAGGAAAATACCAATAACGCCGCAATACGACGCCTTGGTAAGTTATGCAGCTTCGGCTTACACGCATGGTCAATCTTCGTGTACCACACCGTAAGTTACACCGACCCACCCCCACACTTTGTTCGCGGCCGCACGCGCCAAAAGTTCAGCTCAGTGCCCATCTGACATTTTGCCCCTCCACTGTCCCGCTCGCCGCGCTGACTCTTTTTTTTGTCCGTTTCTTCAACTTTCCAACATTCAAACCTCAACCCAGGGGCAGCCAGTATTCCCAACTCTTCCACTCCGCCATTTCAAACGATCACTTCCAGCTCGCGCGACCTTACGCCCGTCAAAACATCCTCTACGTACCAAACCGAACAAACCTTCTCCCCCGCGAAATTTCTCCAACCGAAACCGAAGTAGCCAAAATGTCCGCCGACGAAGAATACTCCATCTACGACGAAGTCGAAATTGAAGACATGACCTACGACCCGGCGCTGCAGACGTATTCGTACCCCTGCCCGTGCGGCGACAAGTTCGAGATTGCGCTGGCGGACCTCCAGGACGGTCAGGACATTGCGGTTTGCCCGAGCTGTAGTTTGATGGTTAGGGTTATTTTTGAGGTTGTGAGTGGTGCCTTTTCTTTCTTTCTGGGAGGGAATAGGAGGAGGGAGGAATGGSTGCATTGCAGTTGCTAACGGACGTATTTTCAGGATAACCTCCCCAAGGCACCAGATGCCGCTGCGCCCATTGCTGTTTCCGCTTAAACGTGGACTACAAAGCCGAAAGAGAAATAGAAATGGCGCGGACGGTTACAAGTTGTTCGCAACGACTAGCCCGTGACTCCGTACACCGAGGCCGAGGCCTAGAAAAAACCCGGCCCTTCCAACAACAACACGCGCCCACAACATGGTGTTTTTCTTCCTCGAGCTCAGCCCACGCCAGCCGTCGTCATCCTTGCCCTGCATCAAGATCATGTCATGCTAGCACGGTCTACCGAGCCAACTTATCGGTCGGCCGCTCCTCTGCTGCTCCTCGCCCATGCGAATGACCCGCACTCGGCCGTCATGACACCTGATCCTACTCGATCCGTTTCGAGAGTCAACTCGACCTCGTCAGGAAAGCAAACAGCGCCGCCCGGCCGCCCGGCGCCAGTCTCAAACATATCGACCAAGGCATTCGTGCTATCGGGTTTCCACAACCCCTCGCAGAATACAACGAACGATCATTGCTGTTGGTGACGAGAAAGAGATGGGAAGGAATGACGCTCTCTATATTCGGGAACTCATTGCTCGGTTTTTGCGAGCGGAGGAAAGCATATAGAGAAGGTGATTGTCGACACATTGGCTTTTCGCCGGCCTTTGGGTTGACTGCGACCATGTGTTTTTGGCGTTTGTTTTTGGGCTTCACAAAAATTGCCACAGGCATTGTTGCGTTGCAGCGGTTGATCTTGGGTTGATCTTGGGTTGATCTTAGGGTTGATTAGGATGGGACATCGAAAGCATTGGAAGAGTGGCGGAGCGAAAAAGGCAGGGGCTGGATCTGGAACGGTGCCATCATTTGGCGTTTCTGGATGTGTCTTCAGTATCGTTAGGTGTGCAATGAAAGCAGAAGGGCTTGATCGTCGCTCCGGCACATGTCCATCCGACAAACGTGGACGTTAACTGGGGATATGTTTGGAATGGTTGATCTGGGAGTCTTTGGTTAGGAGCTACAGCTGGCAGGTTTATTGCTTGAGCCTCTGCCAAGTAGGGAACCACAATGAAAGTTCCAAAGAATGACGGTTTCAAATACTTGCTACGATAATCTTGTGATGACTATACATATTGTATCTCCTTTGCGGACACCATTCCATCTAGTGTCAATGTGTAGGCATGCTCATCATTCCTAGAACAGACCGTACAAAGCACGCCATCCATTGTCATCGTATAATCCCATCCATTCGTTTCTCCTTCATTCATTGCTCCTCCATTCATTCCCCTCGGATTTATTTATCCTCCGTTCATGTATCCTCCATTCATTTCTCCTCCGTGGGCTTCTCAATTGATTTCTCCTTCATCTGTATCCCTCACCTGTCCCATTGATTCTCGCTCCAACCCATCCCAGACCCTCCTACACAATATCCGCCTCCATTCTCCCACCTCATCAGTCGTTTTCCTCCCGTCGGCATGCCCAGAGGCATCCACAGTCTCAGACATCACCTCCATGCCAGGTTCCTCAAGCTTCTCAGGTTCCTAACCACCACCACCCAAAAACCCCCTCCTCTCATTCCTCCTCCTCTCCGAACTCAGCGCATCAAGCTTAACCGCCACCAGACAACACTCCACTGACGCTTTGGCCGGGTTGGGATTCGAATTCTTGGTAACCGATTGTATCCGCAGTCGCCACTGGCCGGTTTTGACGATCCATTCCTCGCCGCCTAGTGGTGAGGTTGGGACGGTGGCTACCCCGAAAGGCGGGTTAGAGTCGAGACGTCGTCGCTTGCGGGGGTTTGTGTTCTCGGGTGGTTGTTGCTGGTGTTGTTGTTGTTGTTGGGGGGTGAAAGGGTAAGTGCTGAGGTTGGATATCTCTAGGGGGGATTCGGCTGTTAAGGGACCACCGGCGGAGGAAGGGACGGATGGGATGGAGGGGGCTGCTGGGATGGTGGTGCCGGGGGTGTTGATTGTGGTTTCGTGTGCGGGTAATGGGTAGGTATTTTGATCAGAGTCGTCTGGCGTCCAGGGTTGGCCGTCTAAGGTTATGCTTGCTTCGGGGTCGAGGATGACGCGGACGAGGTCTTCGCTGAGAGGAGTGTGTCCTGGCGTGGGAGGCTCACTACTCCTCCCTCCTTTGGCCATTAATAGCCCCAACGGCTGGGTGGAGGAGGGTAAGTTGAGCTTGGTAGCGATGACCTCGAAGAGTTTCGCAACTCTCGCCTTGATGTCCTTGAAGAACTCCGCTCTGACTTCCTTCCCCCGAGGTCCAAAGTGTAACCGCGTGCCTTCTTCTCCAATTTCAAGGACCAGCTCCATCGCCTTATCATCCACATACGGCCTCGCATAATTCACCCATCCTGCCAACGGATCCCCAACAACCGGCTCATTCACCACGCTTATCCCGCTCTTCAAAATGTCTCGCAACCTCAGCACAATCTCCTCCCGTCCCCTTGCCTGATTGAACCCCTTCTCATGCGGAATCAACCGCTGCTCCAAGCCCTTGAAGTTGAAATACCTACAATCCCGCAACAACTCCTGGCGATGGGTCTCGTCCCTTATCTTGACCGGGTACCCCCTCAGCATATGCAGTAGTTCCTCAAAGACCTCGGCGCTGCGGTTCGGCACACTAGGCGGGAYGATCGACGGAGGACGAATCAGCCCCTCCCGATCCAACCCAGGGAACAAATCCTCCGGATTACTGAAAAAGATAGCGAATCCGAGCGTAAAGAAGTTGGGCGTGTTCCCGGGTCCAGAATGGGAGAAGATGTCCCGCGGGATCTGGAAGGGTGTGGAGCCGATGGTGATGTGGATGGGTTCCTCGTAGAGCTGGGAGATGAGTTTGGGGAGGGAGTAAAACTGGGCGTCGGCGAAGAGGCGGACGAAGTGGGTGGCGTCCCGGGGCCGGACGTGGTAACCCTGGAGATGCAGGGAGATGTCTTTGAAGGTGACGGGGTCCCGGTCGATGTAGAGGGTGCGGATGGCGGTGGAGGGGTCTTGGCCGGCGTCCGAGGCCTGTTTTAGTTGGCAGAGGAAGTATTGGGAGAAGTAGGAGGGGGCTGTGGATGTATTAGTTGTGTGTGAGGTGTGGGAAAGGGGGATGAATTGACACACCATCGGAAGATATTGAGGCTCCGGATAGCTTAAACAACTCGGAGCCAATCTGTATCGGAAATACTCGCTCATGAGGAAGGATGTTCGGGATGTGAACTATCCGTTGGTGAGAAGAGGCTGAGAAGGAGGATACGCCATGTTCACCATTTCTGGAGTGAGCATCACCCCCCGAGCTGGCCATTGCTAGCTGCTTTCAGTACAGGTTGCTCGAAAAATCGGAGATGATTGTCGTGGCGGATGCGAAGTAGTTGGATTACGATTTGAATAAGCTCATTGTCCGTGATTGGTGGAGGTTAGAAGCATTACAAAGTGAGCCTCTTCGTCTTGTATAAGTCGTGTCTTGAGAGCCGAAGAGTACTTAAACTTTCAGAAAAGGAAAGTGAAAATGATAACAAGAAATGTTTCACGGATCGTCAACGGCCATGGTCTACAAAGTGAGATGCAACCGCCCTGGGGGAGACTTATTACATGTGATGATACAATATGTATAAGAGAAGGGGTTGTGATATTAGAATTCCCGTGAGCGCGGCACCGGGACTGTGGTCGTTATGTCTTTGTCTTTGGGTCGTGTCGTGTCGTTGCAGTGAAGAACCTCGAAGTCCCAACTCCAGCAGCCACGAGGCACAGCGCCCATATCGCCGGCTGGTGGCCCCTGCGGTTATCTCTCTGTGAAGGTCTAACCTAAAACGGTATGGTGGCCCGCTTATTAACTGTTAGCTCACCCGCAGCGGGCCGTCACGCAATCCAAGAACAGCTGTCAGTCTGTGCTGGCCAGCTGTCCACTATGCCCAGCTGGAGAGGTACGTACTTTTTTCTGTGGCATCATCAGGCATCGTGCACTGCAGTGTCCCCCAAACACAAACGGAAGCATGTCATACCTCACCTGCTTCGACGTTGTGTTTCCCGATGTTTTGTCACCATGGGCTTGGGATGGTGATTGATTGCTTGCATTGGGCTTCAAGCCACCCCCGGCGGCCTCGTTTCAATCCATGATAACTGGCGCGCTCATTCCTGGTAGGGAGGCTTGTCTCGGAGCAATCTATGCGCTGGATTCTGGGAACGTTGGAATCAACGCGATTGGGCAAATTTCGAGGTCAATGCTGTGGAGGGGGGTCTATATCGAACAACCAGCATGTGCTTTGGGAGAGGACTGAGGGATCATGGAGTTGACGATGGTTGATGGCTGAGGTGCTCACTCATGAGAGCATTCATGAGAAGAAAGAGACAACCGACTGAATATCAGGTTGGGTGGGGGATGAGAGATATGTGGAATCTTATGAGCAAGCAGGTCGTAAGTCCCGCTTCTCTTTCTGGCTGGCTCCTTCGTGTTACTGCTCACCATCACGGGCACCTTCCGGTTTCTGCCATTTGACTGTCGAAATAAGGCCAGTGAGAAGCCTGCCCTCACCGGTAACAAAACAGGCGAAACACTCAGAATTCCGGAGTGGTTGGCCACGAATCGAAAATCCGATGTTGACCATGTCACCACTGACATAGTCATTCGGGCTTCGGCAGCGGTTGACTGCTTCCGCAACAGCACCAAACACTCGCTCAGCATGGATGGACCAGACCAGGTCAAACGCCGATACTGGGACCTGGCATCAGACATGAGGGATACCTTGATCATTTCAACGTTTGGTGCTCTCTTACAGCCGGTATCATGGGCTTGTCAGCAGCACCAGGTGGCTGATCAATGCGCGAGGCCCTCAGTTTGCGCTTCTGAGGTGAATACCTCGCCTTTTTCTCCTCAGAGTTACGGATTCCTGCCTCGGAATGGAAGACACAATAGCTTTGTGAGATTAACCAAGCAAAGGCGGGCAAACAATGCCATTGCGGCTTCGTGATGGAAATCTTGAGAGTGAAAACTCCATATAAGTCCATCACTACCTGTACCCTCGTCCATTTCCGTCCCAGTTTCAATGTTTCCAGAGCTAACAGGCCCAAGTCCAACATGTCTTCAAGTCAGATAGACCACGCAAAGGTGGTCTCGGAGCTCTTCCAAGATATCATTGCACACACATCCTATGAGAAGCTCAAGGGCATTTCCGACCAAAATGCAGAGCTACACGACAAAATCGAAAAGCTCACGACAACCTCTCACATGAACCTCGAAAGCCTTGTCAACACTAAAGCAAAACTGGATAAAGCATACCAAGATCTGCAAAAGAAAGACGAACAAGTCCGGTCTCTTCAGAAGGAGGCCGACGACCTTGGTTCAAAAATCGCCGCCAAGACACATGACCTAGAAGAGAGGGCCCAAAGCATTACCAGGGCCGAGGACGATCTGAGAAAGGCGGAACTCGAGATCGTGGATCTCACTACAAGTCTCGAGGAAGAACGCAAAAAGACTGAAGACAAGGACGCCATCGAGCAAGAATTGGAGATAACCAGAAAAGATCTGGATCATTACAGGCAAAAGCTCAGGAGATTGGAGAACTTCTCGATGCCGTTGAAGCCTACACGAGTGGAAGAGATGTGAGCTGTCACCCTTTCCCCCATGCCTGCTCATCAATCTGACGACAACGATACCCAGAACCTCTCGCTTCACCAAGATTTTCGACCTCGCCTGCGACCTAGCCAAGAAATTCTTTGGGGCAGACCTTCCCGAGTCTTCCTTAGCCAACGTTACCCTGTGGGATCAACTGAAGAAGCACAACATTGTTCACCAAGCCCGGATTCCACTGCCCTTATCCAACACTGTCGCCGCCAAGCAGATGCGCAGCGTCGCTGTTCTCGCTGTCCTTTATGCAGAGCTAAAGGAGCACGTCTTTCAGCCGACGTATTTGTTCGAGGACACCCGCGCCAACGATGAGCTTACCAGATTGCTCAAAACCATGGATCCCGCCAAAGAGGCCTATCTGCGCTCTGTGCTCCTTGGCTCCATTGATAAGGACGTATGGAAGGAGAAGGTCAAGTCCAAGGTAGAGACACTGAAAGCCAGTGTGGATGACTGCGTCGGGCCGTTGTTGTCAGAGTCAGAACGGGTTCGTTTCAGGAACCATCTGGACCGTTTCTGCAGAAAGGCTTGTTCTCATTGGCATTATATGCAGAAGCTGGAGGACAAGGTACACTACTCCGCTGATGACTGGGCAGTACCGGGCTCGGAAGCCTACCGTCTACTTCCATTGTCATCCATGGTTGTGGTGAGCGAGGAGCTGCACGATGAGACGTATCCCGGCGAATATCCCGAAAGCCCCAAGCAAAAACAACCGTTTATGGGAAACGGGCAGTCATCCCCCGTCATGTCGTGCTCAAACGTCACTTTTACTCACGACATCGATAGGCTATCGACCTCACCATCGCCGTCCAGGTCAAGAACCAGAACGTTCACCATGGCTTCAACCGCCGGCACCGCTGCCGCCAGCACCGCAGCCGGGCCTGGTGATCTCTTGAGCGTTGTCTGGCCGGCCTTCCACATTGACCCATGCACAGCAGAAGAAGACGTCTACATGATCTCACCAGGCTATGGAGTCTGCGAGAGTCAGCTCAAGACAGCCAGGGAGGAGGAGGCTCACTCGACTGGCACACATCGCGCGGCCAGGCAGAGTCGAAGATGCCGGGGCATGTCGTCCGCTGTCAGAAACCGGACTCCGGGGGTCTCAGGATATGGAGCGTGTGATGATGGTGACCAGCAAGACGGAGGATTTGAGCATGGTTACGAGTCTACGCTTTCGTCTTTTTTAAATGCAGGTCAGTCGGAGTTAAGCAATGGGTCAAAGAGAGGTTGGTGAGGAGGAAAGTGAAAAGAGGGACAAGGCGACGGAAGGAGTGAAGCAGTAAATATTCTGGAGTGAAGAAAGGAACTCTAAAGAAAAAGACAAAGACAGCTGAGCCCAATCTGACTACAATGTTGACGTTCATCTGTCTGCCCGATCACTCAACTACTGCAGGAACGTGCATGTTGCAGGTCCAATGCTGCGGCACTGGGTCACTCACGATCTTTCGTCCGTACTCAAAGACAAACCAATTCACCAATAATGGCTACCAATTGGAACACCTTATGCGCTGGATGTGTTGATGTTGAGTGATGCTCTCAAGAACCCAGTCCAGATACCACTCTCGTTACCGAGCAGATGGTTGAGCATTTCAGGGGTAAAAACACCGTACATGGATCTACTCCATAGCCGGTGCAAATCCTCATGGGTTATGCATGCATATACCACTTCCGTGATCTCCTTTTCCAGGTTGTCAAAGTCAATTCATGTTGTCGTCCAGGTACCCGGTAGATGCATCAAGACGCAGCAGCTTTCTCCACCGCAAGTTTCCAGAAAAGAATGACCCTCAAAAATCACATTACAAACCCCGGACTTCTGCTGGCTGCCCCTGACGCGGTGGCTGGCGATGTTGGAACTTACAAATCGGAAGTTGAGTTCTGGACCGGCGCCCGGGAGGGAGGAGTCCAGGGGCAAGAACAACAGGCGAAACAGTGCAAGACGGCACCACGGCAACCACCTGCCAGCGAGTGGTGATGCCCCAAAATGCCCCTGGTGGCGGATGACCGGACGAGGGGCCAAAGGGGGCACGGTGCACGGACCCCCAACTAAGTGAAAGGTCGTCGCTGTCGCTGAAAGTCCACGAGTCGTTGCTGGAGAGCCTGGAGGTGCCGTTGCCACTGCCAAAAAATCGGTGATGTCTGGAAGAGGCTTCGATGACTGATGAGTTGGAGGCCAGGCGCGAGGGAGAGAAAACAGACACAGAAAAGAAGGGCTTGGCAGATTTGCGCCTGACGAGTGGTTGAAGTTCGTGGTTGGTCGGACAGGAGCAAAACCACGCTTTCCCCCATTGGGCAGACTGGTGTCAACAATCAAATTTCCCCACCACGGGCCAGGTCGAGCACGTCCACTTTCTTGTGCTTTGCTCATCAGGCACTTCCACTTCCGCCGCCCGCCAAATCCTCAATTTTGCACATCCCATCCATCCCATCCACCGCATCGCTGCCCTTTCTCCAACAACCCACCGCGACGCCGTCTTTCGAATCTTGACAACTTTTTGCTTTCCACTTCTTTCTACTACTACTACGTACTTCTTTAATACACACCAAACCATCCAAAATGCGTGAAATTATCAGCTTGAACGGTACGTCGACAGCTTCCTATCGTCCATCTCCTGAATCACCGCTTTCTCGCCCACCTATCCCGCCCTTCCTCTTCGCCTCCATAGTGGCGCGCGTTGTTGGCGAAAAAGCAGCCTCACCGCCAGCATGAACCCATCGCCCACCCAAAGCTGGCGCATCATCGGCCTCATCTACCATCATCTACCTACTCATCTATCGTCGGGATAAACACACAGCATGCTAACATTGCTTCCCCCGTCTAGTCGGCCAGGCTGGTTGCCAGATCGCCAACTCCTGCTGGGAGGTAGGTCATCGTCGCCCTCTCCCGTCATCCCCACCACGCGACACATCCTGTCCATGATAGCACCGACAAACGAACCATGGAACATCCGACCGCCCTCAAATCATACACAGGACAAAGAAAGCTAACCCTATCATCAGCTTTACTGCCTTGAGCACGGCATTCAGGTAAGCTTTGCCCCCATCCCTCCCACCTTATCTCTCCCCGCTATCCGCACAAGATGCTAACCCACGACATCACAGCCCGATGGTTACCTCACCGAGGAGCGCAAGGCCGCTGACCCCGACCATGGCTTCAGCACTTTCTTCTCCGAGACCGGTACATAGCGCCCTTGCCTATTACAACGCGCGAAACAGAAGCTTACAGACAAAAACACAGGCAACGGGAAATACGTTCCTCGCACCATCTACGCCGATCTCGAGCCTAATGTCATCGACGAGGTCCGCACCGGCGCCTACCGCGGTCTCTTCCACCCCGAGCACATGATCAGCGGCAAGGAGGATGCCTCCAACAACTACGCTCGTGGTCACTACACCGTCGGCAAGGAGCTTATCGACCAGGTCCTCGACAAGGTCCGCCGCGTTGCCGACAACTGCAGCGGTCTCCAGGGTTTCCTCGTTTTCCACTCGTTCGGTGGTGGTACCGGTTCCGGTTTCGGTGCTCTCCTCATGGAGCGCCTCTCTGTCGACTACGGCAAGAAGTCCAAGCTCGAGTTCTGCGTCTACCCTGCTCCCCAGACTGCCACCTCCGTGGTTGAGCCTTACAACTCGATCCTCACCACCCACACCACCCTCGAGCACGCCGACTGCTCCTTCATGGTTGACAACGAGGCCATCTACGACATCTGCCGCCGCAACCTTGGCCTCGAGCGCCCCAACTACGAGAACCTCAACCGCCTGATTGCCCAGGGTACGCCATGATTTGGATCTATGACGTGTGTGGTTTTCCTAGACTAACTTCTTTCCCTAGTCGTCTCTTCCATCACCGCCTCGCTCCGCTTCGACGGCTCCCTCAACGTCGATCTCAACGAGTTCCAGACCAACTTGGTCCCCTACCCCCGTATCCACTTCCCTCTCGTCGCCTACGCCCCCGTCATCTCGGCTGCCAAGGCCGCCCACGAGGCCAACTCGGTCCAGGAGATGACCATGTCCTGCTTCGAGCCTAACAACCAGATGGTCAAGTGCGACCCCCGCCACGGCAAGTACATGGCCACCTGCTTGCTCTACCGCGGTGACGTCGTCCCCAACGACGCACACGCTGCCGTTGCTACCCTCAAGACCAAGCGCACCATCCAGTTCGTCGACTGGTGCCCTACTGGTTTCAAGCTCGGTATCTGCTACCAGCCTCCTCACCAGGTCCCCAACGGCGATCTGGCCAAGGTTAACCGTGCTGTGTAAGTTTTGTCTGTCTCTGTATGCATGGATGACCAGTTCTAACTGTGACAATAGCTGCATGCTTTCCAACACCACCGCCATTGCCGAGGCCTGGTCCGCTCTCTCCTCCAAGTTCGATCTCATGTACTCCAAGCGTGCCTTCGTCCACTGGTACGTTGGTGAGGGTATGGAGGAAGGCGAGTTCTCTGAGGCTCGTGAGGATCTTGCTGCCCTTGAGCGTGATTACGAGGAGGTCGCTGCCGACTCGATGGAGGGTGAGGAGGTCGAGGCCGAGTACTAAGTGCAAGTACAAGTACAACAACACAGTGTACGGGATACGCTGCTTGTGAAACGATGATTGTTGGTACGATGATCTTGATGGATTCAGAACGAAGAGATATACAAAGTACAATCGGTGGTAATTAAGATGCCGCCCGACCACAGAAAGAATACCCACGGAGTCCCTTGATTGTGGCTTCCTGTTAGTTGTTTGAACGGGTGCGCATTAGGTGTCTTGCTACTGGGATGGTGATGATGATGCTGGGTTCGCTGTTATTATTCCATGGCGGATGTCAGTTGATGTGGCCTTCAGTTGAGGACTTGAGGTTGAAACTATTTTCTTGTTAGACTGAAACGTGATAGCCGATTTTAATTGAGTGAAGTAGTATTGGTGTACATGATGTCTTTGGAGAGTGGTGTTGCAAGGAGTAGAGTTCAGAGAGTGATTGGTCTAAACAGGTTGTGTAAGCTCTTGTCAGATTACGCCCATTTCCAATTCCAATAGCTTCAGGTGGTCAAGTCCAGCAAGTTAGAGTCGCGCAATGCAGCATGCAGACATGGAATGAGGGATATACCACCATGTGGCGTCCAGACGCGCAACGAAGATGGTGGTGTGGAAGTGGGTTGGTGTAGTTGTGCATCGTGAGTGGTATTGTGGTTGGACGGGACGTTGGTTGGAGGTTAGGTTGGGATAAACACGGGAGATATGAAGATGGGGGTCACAGCCACAGAAGGACACTGTGCGAGGGTGAGGGAATGTGAGAACATCGGGAAGAGATAAACAGATGGGTAAACCTACAGCTTCAAACTAAAAGACTACTATAGTCATCACAAGGCTGAGGATGGATTATCAAACTATTATACAAGTCCATATCAATAATCCAAGTCTGGCACATGATGGAACATTTGGATGATGGGCACAAATGCACGGCTGCATCACAGAACATTGCAGCCGCTGTGCAGGCCAACCAGATGACTGACTCCGCACTTTGTGGCACTAACAGCCGCTAGACCCCAGCAGCGCACATTGCGGGTGGAGCACATTGGCTTCAAGGAGGTCCACTTTTCATCTTGGCGGGTCGAAGCTCTGTAGCGCCCGCTGTGGAAGTCGCTGCACAGAGCCCAGAGAAGCGTCGCATTCCCAACCTCACCAGATCACAATCATAGAGGCAGACGGGAGGCAGCAATCTGGCCCAGACACCATAGCCATACTGTAGCAAAGCAGATCAATCTTGCGCCTAATCTTCTTTCTTTCTTTCTTTTCTCTGTACCTTAACGGATTGCCCCTTGTGCTTGTGTTATCAATCCGAAACATCCCATCGTCGCCCTTTGAACTCCCTTGTTGCGACATCATCCAGGGCGTCATTCCCCTTTCCACGACCCAGCAACCCAAACACCCGAGCGACCTCAGCTCAGCGAGCGGAACACACGCCCAAACATCCCGACGTCCCCAATCGATATCTCCACCAACAACCAACAACCTACCTCAGCCCAGAAACCCGACATCTTGCCTGGGCCGACTGACCTCACCTGTACTACGGATACTTTGGAAAAGAGACATTGGGTTAATACGGACCCGATCCGACGACGATAATCACCGACGGTAGCTGGTCCCAGTAACCAGGTCATCTATTACCATAATAAACGAAAACACCCACCCACAAGTCCTCTGCGCAGAGGGTACAGCTTGCCCATGATGGCTTCTGATCCCGATGCTGGTGAGCCCATCCTCAGTCTCCCCTATACTTCTACCGAACAGGAGCTAATTTCAATGCGATCCAGGCGTCCCCAACTTGAACCTCACCCCCGAGGAGAAGCGAGTCTACGGCCAGCTCTTCCGCGCCGCCGATACCGATAGCGTTGGAGTCATCACCGGCGAGGTGGCTGTCAAGTTCTTTGAAAGGACAAAGTTGGATTCCCGCGTCTTGGGAGAGGTCAGTCATTGTCTCCCCTTGCTACACCTGCCGTGCGACGGCTGACGTATCCCCCCCGAAAACAGATATGGCAAATCGCCGACAAGGAAAACAGGGGCTTCCTCACCCCAGCAGGCTTCGGCGTCGTCTTGCGGCTTATCGGGCACGCGCAAGCCGGTCGCGAACCTTCCCCCGAGCTCGCCCTGTCGCAGGGTCCGATTCCTAGATTTGACGGCTTCACCCCGACTCCCGCCCCTGTTCCCGTTCCCGGTCCGGCCCAGTCGCCTGC
>RANY01001309.1:0-14076 GCA_009805235.1 Neurospora pannonica FGSC 7221
CCCTGTCGTGTATATGTTCGGGTCTCCGTCGACTTTGCCGTACTGATCGCCGTCTTCGTCCCACAGCTTATCGATAAGGAGGCATACGGCGTCGAATTCGAGACGGAGCGCGCATATTATCGCAACTTCGAAGTCRCTGCGCCCGTTRGGACGGGTGAAGCCATCAGGCCGTTGACKCRATGATGCATCCATGGGCTGCTATTACTGCGTTCTTTGCACGARACATCGTGAGAACATTCACYGATGGAGTGCACCTCGTTTTRAATCAGTCGTTCTCCATCTCTGGCTAATTCTCATTCAAGTGTACTGGCCAATTACGTGGTTTGCTAGGTGTGCTAACCATGTTGAGGCATTAGTCTGAAGGCCCTTCTCAAGATATGATTGGCCGTACAGCGCGGGGATAAATCCCGTTTCAGTGGAAACATGCGGTAGCTCATCACGGAGTTGGGCTGCGGCTGTGTCTTGGGCGCTTAACGACGGCAAGTCATGGGGCCTGGTTTTGATGCCTAATACACCTTGGAACGCACGTCTTACTGTCTGCTTTTTCATCCAAGAACGCATCTTGCGGGAAACATGCGGTAGCTCATCACGGAGTTGGGCTGCGGCTGTGTCTTGGGCGCTTAACGACGGCAAGTCATGGGGCCTGGTTTTGATGCCTAATACACCTTGGAACGCACGTCTTACTGTCTGCTTTTTCATCCAAGAACGCATCTTGCACATTGAGCCAATTGTTGGACTGCGGCGGTGCTGAAAAGTGCCCGATTTCCAAAGGGCTGAAACGCGGATGCTTTCATTTGACCAGTCGTTGACGCCATGTGGAACCGATGTATTGCCAACGAACGGCTCTGCCACAACGCCCATCCGCATCGAGCTGTGTGCTTGGCTTTCAGCCACCAGTGGACAACCAGAACTGCACTGGTTTCTGACAGGAGAGGAAGAGCGAAATGATGTCGGTGGGTCCTCGACATTGGTACTAAACAGAGAGGAAGCGAGGAGACAAGGCAGACAAAGTTCTCAAGTTGTTGGGGCTGTTGGCTGTTGCGCTGATTGTGGCAGCGTCGGTGAAGGCGGCTGTGTATGCGACGCTGGGGATGAATCTGGCGTCGGTGATGGTGGAGTATCTTTGCATCGAGACGGTGTTTCGGAGGGTCCCGGGGCTCGGTCGTCTTTGCTCCTCCGGGAGAAGCAGTCGGTCAGTCGCTGGAGCCGCTCTCGGGGGTTGCCCGCTAGCAGCAGCAGGCACTCACATCCAAACCACATCACCTTTCCCATTGGCGGCTAGTGGGGTTGCGCTCCAGAAAAGCGGACCTTGACGGCGTCGGCAACTTGGTGACAGATAGCCTCAGGCTGATTGAGACGGCACCATCCGGTGGTAAAACTTAAAAAAGCAGGAGATTCGGATCCGTCACCCGAATAGCAGCGTGGGCTGAAAAGAAGGTGGCGGCCTCATATGAATGGGAGACTGGTTGCCCAGTTTTAGTCTGTTGTTCTTGGAGGTTAAGGTGTATGTGGTCATGCTCAGCGTTGAGATAAGCTCGATAAGCTACTCGTTCACTTCTGGCTGCTCAACTTCCTCCCACAGACGTAAACACTCGCAAGATGTTACAAGATGACGACCATGGCATTAATCGTTTGGTTGCCTTTCGGCCTGCTTCCCGATTTGCTTATGTTTATTACACCATGGCGCGCGCTGGTAGCTTTGCTCGCGTCGCGTCACAAAGGCCTTGACAGAATCTTCCCCTGTCCGTATGAAGATAGCTGTCCTCAAAGAGATGATCGTATTCGGCCCCAGGATCCTCATAATCCTGCCTCGATCGCTCATTCAAGCCTCTGCGCAACTCCTCCAGGTACCGCGGGATCTTACTTCCCACCACCTGCATATGCACGCTTCGCAGATTATTCACCGCAGTGAGCAAAGCAGCGGACGGGTGAAGCGTGTGCTCTTTGACAGTCAATTCTTTCTGGCCCTCCCACGCACCGAACTCATAATGCGTCACACCTCCTCTTCCATGCTGGGGAACGCCGACAACGACATCACCCAAGACGATCTGCTCCTGCAGATCTGGACCGTAGCAGGGCATCCCGCCTGCGATGCCGACCACCAGAACATGTTTAATGTTGGGAAACGAGCGGCGCATGTTGGCAAGGGCCGTGGCGGCTGGTTCGATACCCATGCGCGGGCACACAACCATCACGACGAAGTGCGAGCCTATACGTCCTACGTGATAGAGAACGTCGTCGTCGGGAACTTCCATTGTTGTGGGGTCCTCTAGCATTCCCACCGCAGCGGTGAGTTCCAAGGGCAAGGGGGCGATCCAGCCGACTGTGTACCGAGAAGTGTCGTGTGAGGGATCCATGTGGGCAATTGTTGACATTGAACGTGATTATCCAAAACGAAGAACAACGCTGTCTCAGCCTGTAAAGATACACCAGGGGCCCGAGAAGGTCTTGGGATTTTAACGTCTACTCGGAGTGGTAAGAGGCAAGACGCAAGGTGGACAGAGGTAGGCTCAGACCCAGCTCTGACACCCTTTGCTCCAAGAGTGAGCATTGTGGCTCGGCGTTGTCAGGTTGGTGGCCTCACATACCTCTACCTACCATGATGAGAAATAAGGAGGACATCCAGACCAGACAATCCCCTCTTGGCCAGGTGACCCTTCAAGCCTAAGTGTTTTATCTTCGGTGCGGAGTCGTTCTTTTGAAGCTTCTGATTGGCCAAATTTGCTTAGGACCTCTCTCGAAGTGACGGTGATCCCAGTCTAGGAGAGTAGCGTCTTACTTGCAGTTGTGGGGGCAGGCGTCGCATTCAGCTTTCCCCGAAAGGATATCTTCACACTACCAATGGCACATGCGATTGGTGGCCGACCCACGCCAGACTGGGAATTTGGGCATTAACAGGTAGTGTCCATTGGGCATCTTGGCACCTAGGCTGATCTGGAAGGCCAGGCGTCAACAGCTGATGTCGTAAATGTGCACATTTCGCTAGCACATCTGCCGTCCCACAGCTTTGAGACCACCTTTGGTTGGGGATGAGTCTTCTGAGCTGCAAACCAAAGTTTGGGGACGCTACACCTTTGAAATTTTAGTTGGCCAACCAGTTGGACAATATTCATCTCTTCGTTCTGTTCTGTCAACCCCTCGCTTTCTCCCTGAACATTGCAAGACGATCAACTCCTTTAATTCCACACGTTTGATCTTGTAAGCAAGCATTATACACATCCCGAAGCTCAATCCTTGCAACATGAAAAGGTCCTGGTCTTTCTACAATTCTGGTTCGGGTTTCTCCAACGCCAATACCGGCCCGGGGACTCAGTATAACAACAACGCCGCCGGGCCGCAATACAATAACTACTACTACGGACGTGGGTTTCTATCATGGGTGATGGGTGGTACAGGCACGTGCTAACATTCAATAGCTCCTTACACTGGAACTGATCAAGAGCTCGTTAGCTATGCAATGTCAGAGAAGGACCAGCAATGTCTAAAGCACGTACGCCTTACCGATCCTCGCCACGATAAAACCCGCATCGAACAGACCAAAGGCGGCCTTTTGCCAGACTCGTATCGTTGGGTCCTCGATAACGCTGACTTTCAGCGATGGCGTGCCTACCCGCAGCATCGATTACTATGGATTAAGGGCGACCCAACCCGCATCGAACAGACCAAAGGCGGCCTTTTGCCAGACTCGTATCGTTGGGTCCTCGATAACGCTGACTTTCAGCGATGGCGTGCCTACCCGCAGCATCGATTACTATGGATTAAGGGCGACCCCGGCAAAGGGAAGACTATGTTGTTATGCGGCATTATCGATGAGCTGGATCAAGGCAAAACTGCCGACGTGCGCCATTGCAATGTGGCCTGCTTCTTCTGCCAGGCTACCGACTCTCGCATCAACAATGCAGCCGCCGTATTGCGCGGCCTGATCTACCTGCTTAGCGAGCAGCAGCCATCTATCCTCTCATACGTGCGGAAGGAGTATGACCGTGCAGGCGAGAATCTCTTCAAAGATGCAAATACGTGGGTCGCCCTATCGGAAATTTTCACCAATATTTTAACAGACTCAAGCCTCCGAACGACCTACCTAATCATCGACGCACTGGATGAGTGTGTTGATTGGTCACAGCTTCTCGACTTAATTGCTCAGCAATCATCATCTGGATCTCGAGTCAAGTGGATCGTCTCAAGCCGTAATTGGCCGCAAATTGAGGAACGGTTGGAGAAAGCSGCAGATAAAGTGAAGGTCTCCCTGGAGCTAAATGCGGAATCCGTCGCAGCGGCTGTCAATGCATTTATCCTGCACAAGGTGGATGACCTAGCAGCGCTGAAGAAGTATGATCCAAGGACAAAAAAGACTGTTCAGGACTACCTGTGCTCCAACGCGCAAGATACGTTCCTTTGGGTGGCGTTAGTCTGTCAAGCGCTTGAAAAGGTCCAGAAAGGGTTTACCCTAAAAAAGCTACGCATGTTTCCATCTGGGCTGGATGCTCTATATGCGCGGATGAGAGAGGATATGAGCCAGTTCGATGAATCCGATTACTGCAAGCATATTCTTGCAAAGGTCCAGAAAGGGTTTACCCTAAAAAAGCTACGCATGTTTCCATCTGGGCTGGATGCTCTATATGCGCGGATGAGAGAGGATATGAGCCAGTTCGATGAATCCGATTACTGCAAGCATATTCTTGCTATTGTTACAATTGTTCGCTGGCCAATCAGCCTTGAAGAACTAACCACTCTCGCCGACGAGCTTGATAACACTTACGACGATACCGAATCATTAGAAACAACTATAGGGCTTTGTGGTTCATTTCTAACACTACGAGAACGAACCATCTATTTTGTCCATCAATCAGCTAAGGACTTTTTACTTGGCAATGCCTCTGATAAAGCTGGCAACCAAGCTTCTCAGGAGGCGTTCAGGTGGATTTTTCCTTCTGGGAAAGAACATGTGAACTATACCATCTTCTCGAGGTCACTTGATGCCATGTCTACAACACTGCGACGCGACATATACGGCTTAAGGGCACCGGGATTTCCGAGCGACAAGGTCCAAGTACCGAATCCGGACCCGCTAGCGACGGTGCGGTACTCGTGTGTCTACTGGGTTGATCACCTGTGTGACTTGGTTTCCAGTACGAACACAAACCGGAATGATCTTTTACAGGACAACGGGGTTGTCTATACATTTCTCAAGACGAAGTACCTTTACTGGCTGGAAACTCTAAGTCTACTCCAAGCTATGCCTGCGGGGGTTGTTGCTATTAGAAAGCTCGAGGGCTTGCTAGTAAGTACAAGTCTAACTCCGCACTAGGAACTTAGTCTAACTAAAGATATAGGGAGGTAACAATCCATCGCAGTTATCAAAGCTTGTTTGGGATGCTTACCGGTTTGCTCTATCTTATAAGTCAATAATAGAGCAAGCTCCACTTCAAGCATACATATCAGCGCTTGTATTTGCTCCAAGCGGTAGCTTGATAAAGAGGAATTTCAGGGCAGAAGAACCTGAATGGATTCGAACTAAGCCGGCTGTAGAATTGGATTGGAATGCATGCCTCCAGACCCTAGAAGGCCATAGCTTCAAAGCATACATATCAGCGCTTGTATTTGCTCCAAGCGGTAGCTTGATAAAGAGGAATTTCAGGGCAGAAGAACCTGAATGGATTCGAACTAAGCCGGCTGTAGAATTGGATTGGAATGCATGCCTCCAGACCCTAGAAGGCCATAGGGCCCCAGTTCCCTCAGTGGCATTCTCGCCTGATGGCCAGCGGCTTGCGTCCGGTTCGGACGACCAAACGATCAAGATCTGGGATCCGGCGTCGGGGAGCTGCCTCCAAACGATTACTACTAATCGCTACCTATGTACCATCATTGGGCGTATTAAAATAGATACAGAAGCTACCGAAAGCCAAGTTGTACTAGATAATCCAGAGAGCCATGGCTATAGCTTGGGACAGGATGGGTCTTGGATTACTTGCAACGGCCAGAACGTACTCTGGCTGCCACCGAATTACCAACTGTTTAATTGGGACCTCCAGGGACAGATGATATCCATCGGCTGCGCATCAGGACTGGTTTGGTTTATTAGTTTCTCGCAAGATATATAATGTATTCCATATCTTTCTTAATTCCTTTCTCTCTATTTTATTTTTCCAGCGTGGCACCAGAAGAGTCTGGGAGGATAAGCAAATTTATAGGAATTTTGTAAATTCTAGTAACCTCCTACTATTGTCAAGATGACGTATTGCATTATGAAGAAGCAAGACTATTCCATCCCTTGACTCTCCTTTTGCAGGTGCCTGTGCGGTCCAGATGCTACGGGATTAACCCGTGACTGCCCAGTCATGGCCAAAGTTGGTACAATGTGTGACGAACGGCAGTCTGATCTGCCTAAATTGTGACGGTTGTCGCAACTATATAAGACCACTTGAGCAACCGAATTACCAGCTTCGGTTACTTGTATCCTTTTGTGGAAACATGGCCCATTGGTGTAGTGGTTCAATGCTGGTCCGTGACACCCAGCCGCTAACCTCTGTTTCCCTACTTTCTGTAGGATCGACGTACTCACCTTAACATTCATATCCCGGCAGAGGTGTAGCTGAGTCATCTAAACCCCTGTCAAAACCTCCTCCCATAGACAAGCCACCGATTAGTGGCTTATCTATGGGAGAGCGGACGGGATCTCGAGTTTTCCACTATCTATGGCCGTATGTACCTGTTGTCAGAACGCAAGCCTATAAAGTCTGGTTTCTTGCGTTTGCCTATAGACTAAGCACCAATTAGCAGCAAATTCCAATGACCGACAATGATAAACTCCTTTGTCATTTCGCCATTATCAAAAAAGATATAAAGCGAGCAGATCACTCACCAGTATCGTATTATCTTGTAACTTTGAGGTTCACTGAATGCAGAGCCTCCGAGCGAGCCAGTCTAGCGTCTAGCGCGCGACTAACCATCTTCAACCTAGCTTTTAACTTCATCCCAGGACTTCAATCTTATGTACCAACAACCGAAGTAGTTGTAAGTAAACCGACCATGGACAGTCCAAAACGGCTCGTTTTCGTTAGGTGAAGCCGTTAGAAATCTGTGGTAGGGATCACAATAATTTGAAAACACATCGGCCAGAGTCACTTGGGGATTCTTCCCTTAAGGCATTGCCTAGAATTCAGGTTCAAAGGTATATCAGATAAGCTTGGATGCGTGATAAGGTATACCTAAGGTGTAATGTACTGACCCTGACGTGTTCGGTTTATTCTTATGACCATTCGCAACAGATTCAGATGAGGTTACATTGGCGCATCCTGTCACATCTGAATGGTCGATCATGGCAGTGCTTGAGGCGCTTTCTCACCCTGCACCCCAGTTAACGACAACGATGACGATCCAAGATGTGCGAATACTTCAAAGGGTAAAAAAAAAAAGAGCTGAGCAGTCAACTCACAATGCGATGAACGCGGCAAAGTTAACACCATACTTTCATGCCCTTCAACAAGCGGTCGCCTCTGTCCCATCATGACACAATGTAGCAACAAGACCAACAACAAGGCAAAACCAGACTGATGGAGGATGAGACCGAGGTCACAAACGTCGAGACCACTCCTGTCACAAACAGCTGGTTTTCGCGCTCCTGGTCCCTCTACGCGATATCACTGGTCACTTCTCTCTGCTTTCTCGCCGCGCTTGTCGGCTTGCTCGCGTCCTTTGACAAGAAAACCGTCGACAACAAGCAGCAGTTCACGCTGAACACTGTCATTGCCGTCCTCTCGGCCGCGACCAAAGCCACGCTTCTCTATTCCATCAGCGATGCCATCGGACAGTGGAACTGGATCGTCTTCTCCGGGCCCAGGCGACGGCGTCTTCTTGACTTTGACCGGATCGCGTCGGCCAGCCGTGGCCCGCTGGGCAGTTTGATTCTGCTTGTGGACAAGAACGTGAAGCGCATGTAGGTGTTTGCATGTCTCTTTTCACCCGGCCTCAAGAAGATGTAGGGTTTAACGCAGATAATAGTTCGATTGTGAGGATGGGTGCTTTGTTAACGCTGCTCTCAGTCGCCATGGACCCCTTTGCGCAGCAGTTGCTCAAGTACCGCCAAGTACCCAGATATCGTGAAGATCTGGATGGCGAGGGTGCTTCTGTCTCAAGAGCCATGAAGTATTCTCGGGGAACCAAATACGCGTTGCGGGAAATGAGTTCCGATGGCGATGCCCGTGAGTCTTTCTTTCAAGCGCCCTCCTAATTCCACGTATTTGATCAGATCAGCCATACTAACACAAGGCACGAAACGTCGGGATCTATGTAGTCGTTGATGCCGAACCCGACTTAGCCATGCAGTCAGCTATCATGTACGGCATTGCGGAGCAATTGGACTCAGTCTTGCAACAGACCAAATTCCGGTGTCCGAATGGCGAATGTCCCTTCAAGGGTGACTTCGCGACTCTGGCCGTTTGTTCCTCTTTGATGAACTTGACCGACCAGCTTCTCGTCAAAAAGGTTGACCCGGACAAGCAGCTGAACATGAGTCTCAGCCATAGCAAAGGCGCCAGCAGTGTGGTTACTGGACGCCGTGATCCCATCATCCGATACAGTCTTCCCAACGGTCTATATATCGACAACTCCATTGCCATGACGATGAAAGGCACAGCAAACCCAGCCGAATTCATAATCCAGGACAGACTGGACTGGCCGCAGAAAGTAAAGACACTGATCTGGTCCCAGACCATCATCAGACACTGCACCGATCCCACACTGCTGCTCCCAGACCAAGAAAGCAACCAAGTCGAAGCAATCCAGTGCGCTCTCTACTACTGCGTAAAGCAAATAACAGACGCCAATGTAACGGGCGGGCGTTACTCTGAAGAATTCAGAGAAGACACGTTATTCGTCCGCGATCCCGAATCATGGGCCTTCGACCTTGGCGGGGATAACCTCCAAGGCCTCTCCAACCTCACCACCGCTCAAAACGGAAGCATCGCCTTCCACCCGCGCCTCTCCCGCTTCCCACGCACTGACCTCTCGCTCCGTCTCAATTTGGATAACCACCATAACGTGTACAGCATCAGCCAAGTGGCCGTGGACGGCATAAGTGCTTTTATGCAACGGACCTTCTCGGCATGTGTCTCCCCGCTCACCAACTGCTCAGACTCGGCTGCAGGAATGGGCTCAAAAGATTTTGAAGCAGCTGTCTCCCTCTCCGACAACTGGAAACCCATCAACGGCTWCTACGACCTGCGCTCCAACTGGTTCTCCCCCAGCATCGCACGCGTACTCTGGCAGACAGACGACCTMAAACAAAAATGGGYCAGCATCGCCCAAGGTCTAACCAACGGGATCAGACGCGGCGCAGACAACTTGACAGACGCCTTCGAGTACGGAGCTGACAACCCCGTTTTTGGCGGCATCAACGAGGTGCGCAGCGTGGAATATCKGGAACCGGTTTACCACATAGACTGGTGGTRGATCACACTGCATTGCGCGCTTGAGCTGGTCGGAATTTTGTTCATCGTGTTGACGGCATTGAARTCGACGAGTTGGTCGTGGAAGTTGGGGTGGTGGGGGGCTAGGCTCYTGGGCGGCGGAGGRGCCGCGSAGGGTGAGATGTTGATGAGCAGGAGGAAGGAGCCATTGCCGCTTTGGGGGACGAATTCGATTGCGATTTTGGCTAATGGCCCGGYGGTTGCGARTGTTTTGGATGGTGCGAAGACGGTGCAGGAGATGRAGGCTAGAGGGAGGGTTGCGGAGGTAACGCTGTTGTCGGATCACAAGGCGGACGGGATAGGATTGGTGGATGCGATGACACGGAATATCAGCCTGGAGGCTCCGTATGCGTATCAACGGCAAAGAGACGTTTCGACTTCTTGGTTTGGGCCGTTGGGGAACTTGTCAGGGGAAAGAGAGAGAGCGGCGGATTCGGTAAGTTGAAGGCTGCCGGGCGAATGTTCTCAAGAACAGCTGAAGACAGATAGTCCGTCCGATATAGTTTGCTCAAGTCGCATCAGGCACTTCGTTCCGTTCAAAAGGCTACAGACAACACAAAAGTATGCCTTAAGAGTGAGTGGAAACATCTGGAGACGCAATTCGGCTTATTCGTTTCGATTCAGGGAACGTCTTCAACTTCATTAGAAGACATGTCGAGCTTCGTTAGATACGTCAGAGAATCTAATAGAGGCGTAATGGATTTGACTCGTTCAGTTTAGTTCTCCGGCCTCTTATGGTAGGCTCAGGTGGATCGAATGTTTTCAGCTTGTACCTTATGACATTGATGTTCGAAACAAGCTTAAAGGAATATAATGTGGACAAACACGCCCTATGAAGTCTACCCCATGATGTTAACGCACCGTCTTCTTAATCCTTCTCTCTTCGTAGTCCTGTTCTCATCCAGCCAGCGCTGCTCCGTTGCCTGCCCCCAAGCTGCCGTATTGCTGCTAGTGGACTTCTTCCCGTAAAGCAAGGAGGGCCACCTGTTATCCACCAGACGACAGGACCTCTCGAGCGAGGCAGGAATGGACGTTCCCTTGGGTACAGGAACCTCACGACTAGCTCGACCTTCCACACGATAAACCGTGGATTCCATTGCCGGTAAACCTGATATAGGGTACTGTTCGGTCTCGATTCCGGCTTCGGTATCTTCGGCCTGGTCAAGGACCTTGGGAGTCGCCCATTTCCGACGGAGGCTGTAGACCATCCTGTAACCTAACACAACGCAGGGTTGGTAACCGATATATAACCCGTATGTTCGGTCCTTCCATTCGAAGGCAACAACCCTAAGAATCATTCAAGTCAGTGAGGCTACTTAGTAGTTACGAAAGCTTGAAAATGGTAGTCATAGAGCGTAGAGGATACAACGCAGACACTCCAAAGGCTTATACCTAGAGGTATGTACTTACTTGCATGTAGTATCAGGAGTTACCAAGTCTCCCACGGCAACGTCAAGGTTCTGCAACCACTCGCGGTGAGCATCATCGCACCATATGTATGCCACAACAAGCCAGCAGCCTGCGAGCTGTCTCCCCTCCTTCAGCCGCTCTGAGAAGACGATGCGTCGACCCCACACTCGATCTAGACACCAGGCCACATCTTTCATGTCTTTCACAGGTACAAGAAGTTGAGGCTCTTCGACACGTGGGGCTATCTGATAGACACGCCAGGAAAACACGCCGGTGTCGTCTTCTTCGAGTGGATTGGGGTCATTGCTATCCACCATGTACCGAACGAGCATGTTCCACGGTACCTTTTGTGCTGCATTCCCGTCGGTCTGGAACCCGGGCGGAAGATGATGAGATTCGATTGCCCACTTGAAGAGACGACGAGTAGATGGTCGGCCATTGTACTCGAGTGATTGCCCTACACGCTGTAGGCTAGTGGACGAATCGCCTTCGAACCATCTCAGCCTAGCCTTTTCAGTCTTGCCTGCCATTAGGTCCAGCAAGCTCACACCAAACGCCGTTTTGTATATTAGAAGGTAGAAGTGGTGTTCGGAATATATATGGTTGACGGGGTCGGTACTTCTGAATCAAAACAGAAATGACGATATAGCGTGTGCTTGTGACTCGGGTGGAGACCACTGGAAAGAAAAGAAGAATTGTGTCAGTTCTGAAAAAGTGAAGAGGACCTGGGTTTTCTCGGTGCGATTTTCAGGTTGATACCATGCGTCATGTGGATTCCCTGTCCTTTGCCTAGGACCGGATGTTGGGAGTCATATGATGGCTTGCAAGAGGGCCGGTCCGACATATGTAAGGTAGAAGAGGTATTTAGGTATGAACATGCAGCAAACAATCGCGGTGTCAGGCAAACGGAATGCAATACAGGCCAAAGGCTGGGTACTCCAGGTCGTCGGGACTAGAAGCCCAATCTTCTTTGCCTTCGGGGATGAGGCAATGACGTAGAATGGTAATTACCCCGCCAGGATGTGTGGGAAATAAATGCAAAGGACTTCCGTAGTTCTGCACTGACCACTTGGATTTGTAGGCCGAGGCTTGAAGCCTTGATATCAAAACAAACGCTACCCGAAGTGAACCCTCTGGTTGCCTTTTTGGCATGTCCTCCATTGCAGCATCAAAGCTGCATTTGATCCTTGAAAGAAGAAACGTTGATGTGGCACGCTGACATCAGGCTTGATGCCAGGTGCGGCGCTACGAAGATCCCTCCACCTTTCCGCCGCTAGAGGGTGTGCAATCCATTAGGCATCATTCCCCTATCTTTATCTCTTTTCCATTGTCACTGGCGTCCTTCCGGACCATCGTTCCCTGTGTAATAGCAACCAGTTAGGCTAAGCAATTACACCAGACCAGACCAGGAGATGGTGACCAAATGAGAGCCTCAAGGGAACGGGGATTTCCCAAAAAGACTCTTCTGGCGTCACGCCGGCCACATTCCGGAGTACTGGCCTATACCAAACAGCTCTGGTAACACATGTCCAGGGTCCCCATATTGTAGGTTGCCGTGCTATTTCCATGATGTGTGCTAAGTATCTTGGCGTAACAAAGGCTGACGGACAACTTTCTTCCCCTGCCTTCAACCCCCTGTCTTCCTATGAACCCCATATTGTAGGTTGCCGTGCTATTTCCATGATGTGTGCTAAGTATCTTGGCGTAACAAAGGCTGACGGACAACTTTCTTCCCCTGCCTTCAACCCCCTGTCTTCCTATGAATATCCTCTTCCTTCCTCTTCCTTCCTCTACCTCTGTCTACCCTCCTCTTCCTCACTTTTCCTTCTTCTAACTTGCTCTTCCTTTCTCTATCTTCCCTCATCGACGACGACGAAGGGCGATGACGTGGATATTCTCCCCCTAGTTTTTAGACAATCTCCTAGTTCTTGGACGACTTGTCACTGGGAATAGCCCAATTCCCCTGGGCAATTACCACTTTAAACTTGGAGGACGTAGCCAACAAGCCGCTGCTCCTGTCCTTATTTCCACCTGTTGTGGTATCGGCAGTGGTAGTAGGATAGCTTCCCTGTTCTTTTGACGAGAGCCGTCAACGGTTTCCCTGAAGGGTAGGACAAATCAGGTATACATTGGACGTAGCACCGTTGATGATGTGTAAGATGCGTTCTTAGATGAGAAAGGAGAGAGCAAAACGTGCGTTCCAAGGTGTATTAGGCATCAAAATCAGGCCCCATGACTTGCTGTCGTTAAGCGCCCAAGACACAGCCGCAGCCCAACTCCGTGATGAGCTACCGCACGTTTCCACTGAAACGGTCCCCGCGCTGTGCGGCCAATCATATCTTGAGAAGGGCCTTCAGACTAACGTCTCAACATGGTTAGCACACCTAGCAAACCACGTAATCGGCCAGTATAGCCTGGGGATAAATCCTACTTGAATGTTAATTAGCCATAGATGGAGAACGACTGATTCAAAACGAGGTTCATTCCATCGGTGAATGTTCTCACGATGTCTCGTGCAAAGAAGGCAGTAATAGCAGCCCATGGATGCATCATCGAGTCAACGGCCTGATGGCTTCACCCGTCCCAACGGGCGCAGCGACTTCGAAGTTGCGATAATATGCGCGCTCCGTCTCGAATTCGACGCCGTATGCCTCCTTATCGATAAGCTGTGGGACAGAGACGGCGATCAGTACGGCAAAGTCGACGGAGACCCGAACATTTACACGACAGGTCAGATGGGGAAGTGCAATGTCGTCCTTGTCCTTCTGCCCAACATGGGAAAAGCGAGCGCCGCCAGCGCAGCTGCAAGTCTTCGATCAAGCTATCCGCGAGTGTCGCTGGCCCTTTTGGTGGGCATTTGCGGGGCGGTCCCATTCGCAGGACCGGAAAGGGACCCCATTGTCCTCGGCGACGTGATTATAAGCAACCTCGTCGTCCAGTATGACCTTGGAAGAGCGCTTCTGGATCGCTTCGTTCGCAAAGACACCGCCCATGACAGTCTTGGAAGACCAAACAAGATTATTCGCAACATCCTGGTCAAGCTTGATACGGACTTCGACCGCGAACATATCGAGAAACGGGCGGGTGACTTCCTCAAAGCTCTTCAGACGAAGAGCGAAGAAAAAGCCAAACGGAAGCGAAGAGGCAGGCATACCAGCTACAAGTACCCAGGAGCAGCCAACGACCTCCTATTCCCTGC
>RANY01000133.1:0-59035 GCA_009805235.1 Neurospora pannonica FGSC 7221
TAGCGCTCTGCGGGATCGGCTTGCCCGTCTTGGGGTCGACCTGGACTGGCCTGGAGCCGTTGTGGCGCTCGTTGACGATGGCCATGGCCCTGTGGCCGTTGAGGAAGTCGGGGTGGCCCGTGTTGATGTAGCACGCCTCCATGGCGACCAGATCCTTGACCAGCTTGTTGGTGGGCTCCATGGCCTTCTTGAAGAAGGAGATGACCACTTGGTGGATCTTCTCCTTGAGGCCGGGGTAGCGCCTGTATAGTTGCTTGCTGAGCACGGTGGTGAGGATGCGGACAAGCTCGTCGTACACGAGCGACGCGCACTTGAGACTGGGCTCCTCGAGACGCTTGATCTGCTGCTTGACGATGAGCTCGAAGGCGGCAGTTCCGACGAAGAGAGCAGGCGAGGGACCGGAGGAGTTGTAGAGGATAACGCGGATATCGGAGTCCTTGACCTGGTCGAAGGGGTCCACGGCCTTGACACCGTTCGAGTACAGCTCGTGGAAGACGAAGCTGATTCTGGCGCCACCCGACAGCTCCTGGCTGGAGAGCTCGGTGCTCTTACCGTCAAGGACAGTGCGCCACTCGTTGGTAAACTCGGTGATGATGTTGAGGACAATGTTCGCGCTGTTGCCGAGAATCGAAGGTCCCAGGGACTCGAGCTCCTGGGTATACTTCTGTAGCGAGCTGGAGATGCGTGCCTTGATGTCGGGCAGGGTCTGCTTGATGTGCATCATCAGGATCAGGTTGAGCTTCCGAGCAAGGTAGGGTGTGCCGCAGTATGAGCTCTTGTTACGATACGCCTTGTGGTTCTCGAAGAAGTTCTTCTCGGCCTCGAGCGAAGCGTTGATGGGCTTCTTGTTGTCGATATCCCTCTGACCACGGTTCACCACGGGCACGTATCCTAGCCTGAGGGGAATGATGCGACCGGCAAGAATATCAACGACATCGGTACCTTCGTCCATCAAATCGACCTTTGTAAGCACACCGATGGTGCGCTGACCCTCGGGATCCACCTCACGAGCCAGCTTCAAACCATCCGAGTTGGCCAAATCCACGTTGGCAGCAGTGACGGCCAGGATGATAGCGTTGGACTTCTGGATATACTTGAGAATCATGTCCCTGATCTGCTTCTCGATATCGCGCGGCTGGTCGCCAACGGGCACTCTTGTCAGACCGGGAAGATCGACGAGGGTGAGGTTGAGGACGTTGGGCGAGTAGATTCTCAGGTTGATGGGAGCAGGCGAGATGCCGGCATTGCGGCCGACCTTGGCCTCGGTCTCTCTGCTGATCTCATCGCGGATCTTGTTGAAGTCGTAGAACTTTTGGCCGGGGATGTGAAGGAACTCGCCCCACTCGTCCGTGTTGGCGGCCTTGTCGGTGTTATCGTCGAGCTCATTGCCGAAGCCGTTCTGGGTGGCTGTCCGGTTGATAAGCTGGAGGACGAGGGGACGGCGGGTCACGATACCGGAGCCACGGGGAAGACTGGAGGAGGAGAAACCAAGGGTCTCGAGTTAGTATTTTTGGGGAGACTAGTGTGGAAAGCGAAGAAAGACTAGGGGCGGGGAAAGGGGGCGGGGGAGGGGGATGCGCACAAGTCGCGACCAACAATGTTTTCTAGTACTGAACTCTTTCCGCTGGACTGACTGCCGACGACTACTATTTGGGGGAGATCGATGGGGTTGTTGACACCGACGGTGGTGAAGACATCCTGGAGCTTGTTGACGAGCCTGTGCGGATGGCGACCATGTTAGCGAACTGACGACGACAACGATGATGCCCGACATGCGATAGGATTGAGACCAGCCAGGTAGGCCGGAAGGGGTGGAAGCAGGACTTTGACGTACTTGATGAGGCCGGGGTCAGAGATACCTCCGGGGGTGCTGAGCGACCCGGTATTCACGTCTACCGTCATGATTGCTGGCTATGCAGAGGTGGACGATGGTGATGTGTTTATTTGGAGTTGTGGGATGTCGTGGGTTAGTGAGTGGCAGGCGGTGTCGGCGGTTTCTGGTGCCTCCTCCCGCTTCGCTTGGGTTTCGGTAGATAAGGAGCCTGAACTAACGTCTAGAACTAAGGCGGCGGCGACTAACAGCCAGGCGCAAACGTATCAAAGGTATCGCGGTTCGTGCAAGCGGCGCTTTGACGGGTGACGGGAGATGTGTAAAACAAGCCGGCTTGTTGGAACTGCAACTGGAGATATTACTAGACGTTGGTTAATGTTCTGGAGACGGGAATCTTTTTAACACGAAGCTGAGGCGACGACGGGATGGCACCAGAGGGACCGGGAGGCAGTCCAGGTCGTATCCGTGAACGACGTAGCGTCGCAGACCCGCACGCACAAGCAGGGGGCCACCGGGGTGGCTGAAGGGGGTCACCGTGCGTCCACTGGATCACTGTCGCAGGCCAACTCGCAGCACACAAAAGCCCACAGAAGGGAACCCCTTGTTAGCCGCACGTGACGGTACTTTATCTGCAGAGTCGTTGTCTCTAACAAGTGGAGACTGATGCTGTAACGTCTTTGAGAACTTGAAGATGTTTGAACTCTTTGGGCACTTCTTTCAGCCCCTCGATCTTATTTTCTTTTATAGATATGTGCAGTTATATATTCTTGTCTATAAAAGGCTCACATGTAACCATCAATTATGAAATCCCGTCGTGGTGCGCGTTCGATTACGTATGTCTCAAAGCATCTTGCTTGCTAAGATAGCTTTATTCTTCTACCTAATTCAGGCCGCGTCATGGTCTCACGGATTGGGCGCCATATTTTAAAGTGAAAAGGCATCAAGAAAACAAGGCGTGTGACCGTAAATCAGGCACCTGCTGAGACGAACCAGTATCTCTGAAAACTACGAATTGCTCAAAATGCTCTTGAACCCACTGCAAAGTGTGAAAACTATCTCTGTTATCTCTACATACCCCTCCTGACCCGCCCCGATATCCTATGCTACGCTATATTGCTCTTGTTCAGTTCTACCCTTCTTGAGGTTCGACAACTTCTTGACTGTGTATAGGAAACATTTCCAAGCCAAAAAGGAATAAAAACAAAATGCAATGCCCTCCTATCCGTCCGTCCATCCGTCCATCGATTACTCAATCATCATCGCTTTGAAGCCCAATATGTAAATACGACGCTGGTCGGTGGTGTACCATCTTAATCCTTCCTTGGTTCCATGACAATCCACAAACAATTAATCTTCCGTACCTTCCATGGCTTGACGTTGTCCCTCGACTGATTTTCAACCACGAAAACGAATTGAGCACACGTTCTGTAAGCGGCAAAGAAAGACGTCCGCTATTCCATCGCGGCGGCCCTCTATTCTATCGTGGCCTTGCTGTGTCGTGGACGGTTCCATTGTTGTTTGCRCTGTGTTCCATAGCCTCGTCCCAGTCGGGCCATTCCGGGTACCAGCTGTCCATCATGGTCAGCTAAACTGACGGGTGTCAAGGTTCGGAGGGGCTATCAAACTTACATCTTTACCAACCCATCATCTCCGCAGCTAGCAATCATGCGCGGATTTGAGGGGTTCCATGCGGCAGAGTTGCAACGCGGTGCATGGGCTCCCTTGAGCCTCGCCACCAAGATGCCCGTGGTCTTGTGGTAGATATATATTGACCCGTCTGTGAATTTGCCTGTTAGCCTTGTTATCCGGTTTCCAGACGCTTTTAAGAAACTTCCTCGAGTCACTTACCCTCGCTTCCACTCAGGACGAAACCCTCATTCGCGCCACCAAGGTAAGTTCTGATAAGGAAGTCCCCACCCTTGTGCTGATTGTACTGGTGAATGACATCCTTGGTGGGAATATCATACAAAGTCGCTGTTCCTACCTGCGTATTTACCAACAGAGACGTCGAGTCCTGGCTTATACAGAGTGATGTTCCTCTATCCTTCAACTCGTGTGAATAAACCTGCTCGCGCGTGTGGTAGTTGTAGACATGAAACCGCCTTTGGTCGTCCAGGGCAACAACCCAGTTTCTATCGGGGGACAGCGCCAGGTCTTCCGTTCGATGGTCCTTCGTCCACACAGTCTTGAACACATCGGCTACGCCGAGATTCCAGGAACAGATTGACCTTTCCTTGTCGAAGGACCCGGTAATAAGAACGTTGTTGCTGGCCCAAGCGCAACTACTGACTGGCTCGTTAAATTGGTCGATGGTCCTGATCAGCGCTCCAGTCTGCATTGTTATTCTCTTGTTAGTGAGTGCAAAACAGACATACAGTTGTGGCCATGGTTGCCGCTTGCTGCACTCACCTCGGTATCCCACACTTTTGCGTTCATTGCGCAAGTGACGAGCATTTTGTCGTCCGGGCTCCATGCGATATTACCTACACCCCGGTTATCGTGTTGCTCATCGCCCGTGTCTAACTTGTGTATCACTTTAAACTCGGGCACGCTGTAAATGACGACAAGACGCTCCATGCCGCAACTTGCCAAGCGTGTCCCGTCATGTGAAAACCTCACTTGCCACACTTCATTGCCGTTGTGTTCATCCAGCTTATACTTGGCAATCGCGGGAAAAGCCTTCCTGTCGCACACGTGGTCCTTGTAAAGAGAGGGTGTTTGGAGGGTCGAGTGATATAGGCAGTTGCTAATGTGGATTTCTTGTGTCTGATTAAGAAGTGCCGCCAACCTGTGCTCAGGGAGCATAACCGAAGGCGAAACGAATTCTGCGAAAAACGTGTTAGCCGGAAGACCCAAAGAAGGTTGACACTCCACAACATACTAGATAGCTCAGAGAGCAAGGTGTGCCGACTTTCTCCGCGAGCACCGTCCCATTCGGCCTTATCCTTCAGGTCCTCGGCACTCGCACACATGAGAAGGCTTGACAGGAACTCCAGCTTCTGGTGCTGGTCCCCGCACAACGGTGTGAGCTCGGTCCGCAGCACCACCAAAGCCCGTGGTGTTTCGCGCCTTTCTAATAGCTCCAAGTACTTCTGCTGTCTAAGCCAAAGCCTCATCATGTTGCGATCCGCTCCTGAGGCAAGTATCAGGCCATCCCTCAAGCCAGGATCCGCTATTCCAGCAACGTGCGCATTATTAAGAAGCTCCTCCGCCTTTCCCCAGTCACCGTCCAAGACAGCAGCTCGAAAGGCGGCCACCGTAGGGTTTTCGAGTCGATAGCCGCTGTCCTGACTGAGTTTGTCTGCTGCATCGTTGTATCCCATCTCCGTAATAGCCTGTATTATGAGACGTGTGAACTGTTCCCGGCTGTGGCCGTGGTATCTCCCCGATGGTTGTCTTGGGCGGTTCGCCTCCCAAGCTGACCCATTTAGTGACCCAGACGATATTTTCAGCGGTCCGTTTCCATTAGATACCGCCATTGTAAAGCCCGCCTCTGCCCGAGATCCATTAGATAACGACTGCCCAAACCCATTCGACGAGTTCTGACCATCGATGTCGGCCGACATGATCCCGCGTCTACGCTTAAGCGGCCGCGGGGAGGTATAAGTGGTAGTAGTAGCGGTCGAAGAGGTCGCGGTGGTGTCGTTCGAAGCGAGGCGGTATTCGTCTTGTCCGCTTTCGTCCAAATCACTTATTTGCCGGCGGCCGAGGACTTGGGATGCAGTGTAGGCGTGCGGGCGGTCGTGTGGACCTTGAGGGACGTACAACGGTGGGAGACTGGTGGGAACCGATGGCGTCACGGACGGTGGCTGCGGGGGAGCAGCTGGGAACGGTGGAGCGGAAACTGGGGCGGGTTCGACAGTGTCAGAAGAGGAAGCCGGGGGTTGCGGGGTGTTTGAGCGGTGGTCGGAGTCTGGGGGATATATGGGAACTTGTTGGTTGGGGGTTCGGTCTGCCACGGTGAAATCGTATCTGGCGCGGGACCGATGTCCGTTCCCGCAGCGATGTTGGGTGGTGAGAAGCGATGACGGTCGGATGGAAGCGAGACGGAATGCTGGCGGTCGCGTGTTAGGTGAACACTGACACTGGAGAGCGGAGGCGACAGCACAGCAGTAAGGTGGTCGTGGAGGAGGATGCAGGTTGAGTTGTTGTCCTGTATGTATATCGACGTAAAGCCAAGGTGGACTTCCCGGTTGCCGCTCAGATAAGGTTGTTGGTAGGGGCTTGTAGGCAGCCGGAGCCGGCATCTGGCGGGTGTAACAGCGACAGCCAGAGCAGACAGCTGAGGCTTCCTACGACGCTGCAACAGTGCGAAGAGCGCGAGTGGTTCTGTTGGTCACTAGAAGCATCACCAAAGAGGGGGTCAGCAAAGAGCACCGTCATCCACCTTAGTCCTGCACTAACAACACTAAAGAGAAGCTCGCCGATCGCGGGGAGAACCGTGTGCAGTCGTGGTGTCAAAGGTCAGGGATCCACCTGGGTGTGTACGTGCCCAGAGAGGCTGGGAAGTGCGGGATTTTATTTACATGCCAGAGCTTCGAGTCTGTAGAGCTAGTCTTACACAGTTATACATAATTAAGCCACGTTGAACCCATTATCAATTATTATCCATATTATTACAATTAAGAGTCTTATTAAGTCTACTATTAAAGCTATCGCTATTAATAATAACGATAAACGCAATTAATAATATCTCCTAACACTTCTGACCGCGTATAGTTATAAAGCCCCAAAGACTAGCCTATATAAGAGGACGCCTTCATCTCAAAAGCCCAAAACCTCAGTCTCTAGAAGTATATTAACCTAAATAACTGCGTTCCCTAATTAACTGAGCTTATTGAACTTAATATAGCAGATTACTTAGGAGCTACACCTAAAAATAAGTTTATAATTAAAAGGAAAGAGTAGAAAAAAGCTGTTTCGATTATAGTGCGTATATATAGTTTCGTTTACCAAAAGGACTACTGCGCCTATATATTAGAAAAATAAAATTAGCGTATAAATATTAAGATTATATTTAATTTAGTGATAAAGAAAATTATATTAAGTTAATAAATATCTAACTTCGTTAATTCGAATTATCGTAAAATTAATTTTATTAAATGTACAGGTCTCTATAAGTAGTATAATAACCTCTATAACTCTATTACGTTTAATGATAGAGAAATTAAAAAGCTCGCTTAAGCTAAATTCGTTAATATCTTTAAACTCCCTAATACAGTTAACCGTAATTAGTATAATTAGACCTTTTAGTAGGAATTTACTATAGTTTTCTATATTATTAGAGGGATTATTAGAGCTGATAAACTGTTACGAACTTAAGCAATTGCGCGGGCCAACCAGGCTGTTGGGATGTGACAGCCCCACTTACGATAAGATAGTGTAACCCAGGACCAGGGATAAGGGACAGGAGGAACACCCGAAGGGCGCTCACGAGAAAGAGGTGCTCACGGTGAGCAGGCGCTCACAGTGAGCAGACGCTCACGGTGAGCAGAACACCATCGTGAGCAGATACTCTAGGAACAAGACCTCAGGGAAAAGCACGGAGTATAAAGGGACGACTAGAGAACTCAGATTGTCAGATAGTTCGACAGTAGTCAATTGATCATTATCACCGAGACCAGTATCATGCACGCATACTTGTTGTGAACCTTTTGGCTTCACCGAACGTCTTCTGATAGTGTTCTACCTTCAGCTATCTCATTTAGGCAGATNAGAACTCAGATTGTCAGATAGTTCGACAGTAGTCAATTGATCATTATCACCGAGACCAGTATCATGCACGCATACTTGTTGTGAACCTTTTGGCTTCACCGAACGTCTTCTGATAGTGTTCTACCTTCAGCTATCTCATTTAGGCAGATCAGACTGCCGTTCGTCATATAAACTAAATTTATAATTTCCCAAATTATATATAATTATTTATACGAATTTCTATACTACTTATGCAAATAATTACTAACTTTAATATAATAAAGAGATCAAGAGGAACCCTAAATTCAAAATCTCTTTCTATATTATAATTAAGGACTTTCGTAAAATAGTAATAGTGAATACTATTTAGGGAAAAGGTCACGCTCCCCTGCTTAAAAGTATTATATTCGGGATTACGTTAGTAGTAAGCCTATTAAGGAAGACGTTCCTAATAATAAATAAAATTTTAGCCCAGAAGTAAAGGAACGAGGATAGGGTATAAGTAAGAACGGTAAGTCTAGTTCTAGAAAGAATGTTAATAAAAATAAACGCTCTTCCTTGTCGTTCCTACTTACAAATAAATAATTATAATAATCCTCATATAAATTCTATAAATAGCTAGGGTATAATTTAGATAAGTACTACTATATTAGGTTATAGTTAGCCTTCAAAAGCTAGGTTTAAAGTCCTATTATTAAAAAGCGTGTATTCGCTAATTTGGAGAAGGATAAGATATTTGAAGAGGCTGTTAATTATCTACGGATTTAGGAGGATAACGAGGATTAAAATAATTAATTCTATAGACGCTAGGTAGGTAAAAGTAGTTTCTTAGTACTTATAGTAAAACGCGGCGCTGTATACTTATTAAAAGATTCTATAATTTTCGATTTAGGAACGACTATATATATTTTTAATAAAGTTAATTGTTTTTAAAGACTTTACCCCTTTAAATGTTGGTAATTATATGTAGGTTGGAAATAAGCGGATTCTTATTGAGAGATATAGTATTATTATGATTATAATTTAGGACGACGGCGGAAATAGAGAGCTCTAATTCCCTAATATTGTTTTAATACTAGGTATAGCTTATAATTTCGTCTGTTTAAAATAATTCGAAGATAAATAAATCTATTAAGACTATAAAAACAGCTATTTATACCCCTACCTCATAGACTCCCTTATTTATTATATCCCTTCTAAATATAAGTAATTTATTTTAGAGTATTTCCCTCTACAAAATAGCGTTAACGAATCTTCTTTTACTATATAGTATATAAATTATATTAAGCAGAAGCCTAAAGAAGGTAAACCCTTTCGTTAGTATTTTCGATTTAGCTACTTACGACCCGAAACTTTAATTAAATTAACGGAATAAGAATATAGCATACGATTTAAGGGACTGGATATAGTATATTGCGAATTATATATTAAAGTTAAATTAATGCGTTGAGTACGTAAAGAAGCTCGCGATCATTTAGAAAGCCTTAAATTATATTTCGCTATTGATTTCTTCTTATATAAGAAGGTTAAAGTAAGTAATATAGAACATTCGAATTTTATAATAGTCATAGATTAGTAATCTAATTACATTTAAGCATATTACTTTAAGTAATAGAGAAGCTGAATCTATTATCACGTATTTGGAATCCCTTTTTAATAGGCTGCAAACCTAATATTAATTAGTACTTCAGGTAATCGAATATGATAACGAAATAACTAATAATAAGAAGGTTACTACCTAGTTTGCCATAAAAAAAATTAATATCGAACCCTCAATGCTTTATATACGTAAGTTTAAAACGGTAGCGTAAAATGCTTAGAAGGTATGATTAAGATTAAGGGTGCAGCAATGCGATCCGGTATAAGACTACCTTACGAGCTGTAGTTAGAAATTATTAGATTAGTTGTATATTTATATAACCTAATTCCTAAGGCAGAGTATTACTAGAAATATCCTTAAGACCGGTTCGAAACGTACTACTAATTTAGAGACAGTATCGTTCCTCCTTTAAACTCCTCCCTTGCTATTGTATATTTTAAAGTCTATAGCTATAAAGCCTTTACTCTTATAATAAAAATTATAAAAGAATAGAATAAATTAATAAAGTTTAAAGACCGTACTTTGAATAGCTATTTAATTAAATACCATTCGACGAATATTTATAGGATCTGGAATCCCTATACCAATTCTATTATTATTATACAAAACGTTTAATAAAGATGAAGTTTTCCTTAGTAGTAAAATTAAAGAAATTTATAATACCTTTAATATTTCCTTTAAAGAATTAGCTATATAATTAAGAGATCTTTATTAAGCAGGTATTGCGTAAGTAAATGTCCTACAAGTCGAGGCTGTGCCCGCCGCAAATAATAGAATTCTTAGCCCCGTTATTTAAATTTTTCTTACTAATAAAACTGAGAATATACTAGAGAAAGAGGAGGAATTAAGGTCTCTAGAAATATAGATACAGTTTAGATCTCTAGAGGTCCCGCAAGTATTAGAAATATAATTGTAAGGTCTAGAGATATTGTAAAGGTCTTTGGAGCTTTTACTATTGCTGCCCGTATAATTGCTGTTAGATTTTTATAATACTATTTTAAATTCAAAAGATAAAGAAGAGGGTTATTTTCCTACTCTTTTTGAAAGCCTAGCCACGTTTATAATAACCGATTTCTTTTATTCTAACGAAGAATTATAATTAACTATAGATTAATACTTTTATTAGGCTGTATTATTCTTATTTATGAAGGGCAATCGACTTATAGGCTTCTAAGGAGATAAGGTTGTAGACTAAGCCTTTCTAGAGGAGATAAGAGAGAAGGGTATCGATGTTGACCCCGGTTACAATTCTAAATTAAAGATAATAAAGGAGATTATTAACCGCTATAGAGTAAAAGGTATATTAAAGACCTTATATTGAATTAATTTCTTACCTTTTCTAAAGAATTATAGTAATTTTAATTCTTATCTTTTTAAAGAATTCTTTAAAGCTGTAGAAAAGAAATACCTAGACGAGCATAAGGATAAGAAGTTCTAGAAGTAAGTTAATATTAATAAAGTAGGAGATAATGAAATATTTAGTTCAATATAGGTATATATTTATAATTTGATTAAAACGGCTGGTTCATTAAATACAAAGCTCGTTTAGTTATTCGTAGGGATTAATAATCTAAGGATAGTATACATAAAACGTATGTAGCGACTTTAGTAATTAAATCATTCCGTATCCTTATAATTATAGCCGTTTACTTCAACTTTAATTTGATTTAGTATGACGTAAGGAACGCCTTTATTAATACTTTACTCGATAAACTAGTATTTATAAGGGCTCTTCCTAAGCATATTAAGAAAGGCTAGGTGCTCCAATTATTATACGCGCTATATAATCTACGAAAATTTCCTCTCTTTTAATAGTAAAACCTTATTAAGACCTTTGTAGCTATAAATATAAACCTTCTTCCTATAGAGCCCAGTATCCTAATTAAAAATAACGTATTCTTCTTCTTCTACGTTGATAATATTATTATTACTTACAAGTATAGAAATAAAGAGATCGTTATAACTAAGAAAGTAGTAGCTACTATAGAGGAAAAACATTAATTAACGGGAAAAGAATTATTAAAGTGGTTCTTAAACATCGAAATTATTCGAAACTAACAAAAAAGGCTAATCTAATTATTATGACGCGATTATATTCAAAAAATCGTAAAAAAGGTTAAATATATAAAGAAACTATATTCTATACCTATAACTAGAGAAGAACTTTTACCTTACTAAAAAAGCGTAGTACTATACGAAATTTACGTATATTAAGTCAAAACCAGTTCGATTTTCTATATTATTATTATATTTTGATTAAACGTTACCTTCTTAATCTCTAAATTCGTTCAATTTAATTCAAACTCTAATTTAGCGCACTATACAGCTATAGACCAAATACTATTTTACTTTCTTACAATTTAAAATTACGCTCTCTAATTAAATAGTAAAGACTATTAGGACTTTTACGTTATAATTAACTTCTTATTTATAAATTATTGTTTTAATTATAAGAATTTATAGGCATTTGTATTTAAACTATTAAGCGCTACTATCGATTAGCGAATTAATAAATAAAATATAGTTACGACCTTATTTATAGAGGCTAAATTATTATTCTTCAATTATGTCACAGGGTTAGCCTATGCCATTGTCACACTACACTAACTGCCTCATGTGCTATGTCTAGAGCTAGTGCCATAGCCTAGAGCCATGCACGTACTAGCTATATGTATAGCAGTCACGTGCAGTTGTACATGTGCGTGCACGAATTGGTCTAGCCAAGGCTCTTGCTCATATAGCCAGTCTTCTATACATACCTTCCTTTTCTCCTCTTCACATAACAATGCATATCTCAACTGTGAAAGCGTGATTCTACGAGAGATACGACTGCAAGATTAGAAGCCACAAATCAAAGTAATATTAAGTGTAAAGAGAAAAGGGAAGCTGTCAAACGAGAGCATCGCGGTTCTAGACATATAAGTCAGAACTGCCACTCGTCGCCGCCTTCCTGATCCGTAAGTCTTATCGATAAGAACATGAGCCTCATTCTATCTGATGTGCCATAGTGCCCTATGCCTGGCACTCCATTGCCTAGTGGCTAGTGCTCTGGTGACCTATCTAGTTATGCCATGACATCAACCCACCCCTAATAGTACCTCACCTCATGATAAATTAAGGAATTAAGGAAACTATTTACGTTCGTTATCTTTTCAACGAATTTACCCTATAGTTCAAAGATTAAAAGGCTACGCCTATAGGCTATAATAATAAATAAATAATACATTTTATCGTTAAGAAGGGAATTCAGCTCGTAACTAAACTCAAATATATCAATATATATAAATACTAATTATTGTAAACGTAAAAAAGCAAGCTAGTAGACGTAATTTACGTGCCTATTAAGGAATAGATTGTAAATAGCCTTATAAAGAGCCTCCTTTCCGCAATATATCTAAAATCTATAGAACAATTGGAATTTATAGAGTTATAGCAGCTATAAACTTAATTACAAGAGCTTAGTAGCGGAAATATTGCTATAGGCCGCCTGTTATGAACTATAAGCGAAGGACATGAGCCAACCAAGCCACCAGTACACTGCAGCCACGTGAAGGCTGGACAGTGTAACCAGGATAGGAGAACGGGGTAGGCACGAGCTCACGGGAGTAACTCAGGCTCACGATGATGAGCTGAGCTCACAAAGGTGAGCCAGACTCAGAGAGTGAGCCAGGACTTCAGCAGCAAGACAGTTCACGATGCAGTATAAGAGGATGACTAGAGGATATAGATTATCAGATAGTTCGACAGTAGTCAATAGACCATTGTCATCAGAGACACGTATAACGATACTTGTTATGAACCTTTTGGCTTCACTGAACTGCACCTGATAGTTACTTCCTTCAGCTATCTCATTTAGGCAGATCAGACTGCCGTTCGTCACACTGCTCAAAGAGTATAAAAGACTCTATAGAGGAATATTCGAATAACGAATCGGTAAATATAATAGGAAGTGTAATAAGGTAAGACTCTTATGAATAATAGCTTAAAAACTATTGTAACGAGGAAGTAATTTAGGAAGAGTATTATTTTTAGCTAGTTTTGGAAGGATTTCAGAGCATTTTTGGGTAGATCTGGCGTAGTTTGTATACTAGATCTAAGAGGGTATATTAAAGGTTAGGGATCTACCTAGGTGTGTACGTGCCTAGAGAGGCTAGGAAGTGTGGGATTTTATCCAGATGCTAGAGCTTCGAGTCTGCAGAGCCAGTCTTACACAATTACACACAATCAAGCCACGTTGAACCCATCATCGATTATTACCTATATTATCACACGTGGCAGTTGGTTGCGTGTGTTACATTGTGCATTGATTGCTTGGCAATGGATGCTCTTGGGTCCAACCTCAATGCTCTTCAGGTTGTGAAAGAGAGAACGAACATGGGAAATACGAATAAACCAAGCACGTCCACGACTTAGGTATGAGTAGATGATGACAAAGTAAGTCCAAGTTACGGGACTCTGGTCGGGAAGGTCGGTCGGATGAAAAGATTGCTTACTGCCTCCGGGTCTGGATATTGGAGTGCTGACTGCTACAGCTTCTGCTCCAGGCTTCTTGTAAGTTTGGTCGGTTGTGCAGCAACTGTCTGACTGGGCTGACGGCAGAAGGAGTCAAAGACAAGTCGGAATGGCGAGCGTGGGCGAACTCGAGTCGATAGCAAACGTTAAGGGCTGAAGTTGATGTATCAAAGTTCAAACAATATCCCAGAGTGATGTTGTTTTGAGTTATTGAAAGTGTCTAATACCTACCTTGCCTACCGTGAATGAGTAGACATCACTCAGTCATGTCCAGTTATATCGACCCCTCTCAGGCAGCTGCTAGCCTGCTACGCTCTCTCACTGGAAGGAATGAAAGGAAGGGAACCGGGACCCGACTGCAAGACATGGATGTCCTCTGGTTGCCCGGTATTCCGTTTGAAGCCGCCTGCCTCAAAAGATATTCTATGAGCCTGTCTAGCTGCCCAACCAAACGACTCGGAATCTCGGACTGTGTGATAGAAAACGACTTCTATTGCAGCTCAGGGCTGAAGTGAGGTGTTGTGTCCTCAAGGAAGAACACTGAAGCTCGGAGCTCCGCCAGCCATCCATTTGGTCCCCACAGGGACGGGAGCGGAACCACCAAATACCCCTGTGGTAAGTGGGGGAAGAGCCCTATAGAAGTATACACTAACACATGGAGATGCTTCGACTTGCAAACTGACCGAGACTCGAACCCTCAGCGGATTGCTCTTGCAAAACCTATTTCTATTGAATTATATGAGCTTCAACAGGTGACTGTTTGTTGCCGATGAACTAAAGCAGCCAAGAGCCAAATTTTTATGTGAGACCATGAGAAAGAATGACCTCATAAGCTGGTAGTGACCATGTGTAATAGGTAGCGTTTCTGTCGAGGCGCATGGAGCAGCACGTCGTCCGTGCCATTTGTGTTACGGCATCAATGAATGGTATACAGACAGGCTGTGGCCTCATTAAAACAGTCCACAAATTTCACCGCGGCACATGGCAATAGTGTAGAATCTGAAGTGTGTCCAGTACTAATATTTTTGTAGACCGTGTGAATATATATACATTGCGGCGTATTTGGCCAGCTGCTCATATTACATGAGCCCTCCTGCCCTCCTACGACGAGCCATCCTCAAACTTTTGCCCACTTCATCATCTCTAAAACTCCCGTACCCAACTTCATTGGCTTCATTTGCCCCCATCTTCTTTCTCCTCTTCTTCTTTCCAAAGGACGTAAGTCATGTCTTCCCATGAGGACGCCTTGAGAGTGTATGTGATGTGGAATAACCAAAGCATGAAAGCAGGAAGAGACAAACTACTAATAATGATGATGATGATGATTTCTAACGCCAGATGCCCGTGTGCCCCCCACACTCCGTTTTGTGCAGATATGATATGGTAATGATGAGTTTCGCTCGATCGTGATAAGTCGTTAAATACGAGTTGTTGAAGATGCTAAGACGAACAATTTGATGGGAGAGAGGAAGAGTCGTTTGTGTGAAACAAGAGTTGGGCGGGTTGTGATCAAAGACTCCAGCAATCAGTGATGCAAGAAATGAGAGTGCTCAGCCAGCCAGTCCCAGCTAAGAACTTGGTTTAAATAGCTTCCTCTCCTTCTTACTTGTTACACGCGAGACCGCAGCGGTTGACGAGTTGGCGCTTGGTGTGAGAGGGCGACGTTTAGCCCTCTTCTAAAGGAACCCGCCCTCGGCACCGCCAAACGCCCCAACGCTGCCGCGCCAGCCGCATCGCTTGTCCAAAACCTCTCGGTCGATCGAACGTTGCGGTGGTGAGCCAGCGCTCCGAGGGATCATCTTGTCGCCCTGCAACGGTGACTGTGGCCGCTGCTGAGGCTGAACCTGCGTAGCGTCGGCCTCACTATTGCTGCTGCCACGACTGCTGCCGGTGCTGTTGTTGGTCTGAACCAGGAGCAGGCTGCTGGTGCTGCTGAGACGTTTCGTGAACTCGCTGAAGCTCAGGCGCTTACCGCTCGACGTTGAGCGACGGTGGCTATGCTGCAGCGGCGTCGACGTAGCCGAGTTCATCGCGGTAGCCAAGCTAGCTTCTTCAAAAGACGTCTCGGGATGTCCTTCGGGAACACCCATTAATGGGCTTCCGTAGGCAGCAAGCATTTCCGTCATCTGAGGCTGCGACTGTGTTCTTGCGCCAATGGACGGACGGGACCTGTGAGAATAACCGGTCTGTGGCCGAGAGGAGCTGCCACCACCTGATGACAGAGCATTCAAGGCGTCCGCGTTATACATTAACGGAGCTCGGATGGGTTGGCGAGAGGACTGCTTCTGTGGCGAAGCCAATTCGTTCCTTCCTGTGATGAACTCCAAGGCTCGTCGAGTAGAGGATGGGATCATGAAGCCATCCTCCGAGTCACGCTCAACCTCGGGCACATCACTGTCCTCGTCCTCTTCGTCGATATCCTCCTCTGGGCCCGAGGCCTCGGCCACGTCCCATGCACTTTTGAGTCCAGGTCGTTCTGTTGCAGGATCGGAGGTTGCAAGTGTTGCGGATCTGCTCCTAGCTTCATCCGCCTCGCGTTTCTTCCTCTTTTCATCCAATTCTCGCATCAACGCGTCGAACCGAGCCAGCGAGCTGAGCTTCTCTTCTCCTGGTACATTGAGCTCCGAACCTGGAATGCAGCGCATTTGGAAGGCTCTATCGAGGATGGTCTCCCGAGGGCCTGGGGGCGAAGCAGGGTCAAGCATTGGCGGCGGAAGCGGCGCTGGTGACTGGGAACCAACGCTATTGTCACGTCCTCTTATGGGTGAGCTCAGTGCAGAGGACCTCCCCTGAGCGGAAGTCCAACCTTCGATAAACTCGCCCTGATACTCACCAACAGTGGTAGCCGGTGATGGCAGATCGGCAGGAAACATGGCCGTATAGTGCTGATAGCCCAAGCTCGGGTTCATGGAGCTGGTTTGTGACGACACATCACTGCGCTTGGAGTGTAGACTCGGGGTGTCGACTAGAGTGACCGGGCGCTCGCGGTTAGTGAATATTGGTGTGAAGTTCATGGGGTGGAAACTGGGCCGTGAGCTTGCGCTCCCGCTGCTCGGTCTATGTTGCAGATCGCCGGATCGGGGTGAAAACGGGTTGACGAAACTTGGCGAGGCCGGAGTGATGGGACTCAAAGGGGGCTGGGCGGCCTGCCCCTCCGGAACGACACTTGGGCGGATAAGCTGTTGGATGAAGCGAGCCCATTCGTGGAGCGAAAGGTGTGAGTGGCTATCCTCGCCTGCGCGGAACAGCAATGTGGAGGGAATCGAGTCCTTGCCGGTGGTCAGACCGGCGGTCCTGCTCGAACGTCGTTTGCGCATCTTCTCAGCGGCGGGATCAGGGGCGACGTTGACAACCATTGTTGGGAGTATAGGCCCTTGCTTGCGGTGCGCCAGCATCTGAACCTGGCAGTCGGTTATCGAGGACACGGCAACTTGCAATGCCGGCTCCCAATCCTCCTACACAGTTAAGCTGATGTTAGAAACGCCGACCGTTTTGGTAGAACAACCTCGTGCCACCACACAGGCGAACTGGAAGGGCACCAGAACTTACCTTGGACTTGTACATGGACAGATACATGGTATCCGGAGACACCTTGATCTGCATGCGGGCTGGCGTAGAGCTTCGGTTGCTCTGTGATCGACCCAGGCTAGACTGTATTTGCGGTTCCCGTAGCCCATTTCCCAGAACGACATAGCGAGGCTATTAACCGATCAGAATTTGCCCAGACACACAAAGCTCCTCCAGTTTGAAGTCCTCCAGATATGTGCGCACCTTCCAAACCGCCCTCCCAATGATGGGGCCCCTATCGGGGGGCACACACAGAATGCCCTCCATGGCAAGTAAAAGTGTCGACTAGAATCGAGGATTGAACGAGGACCACGGAAGCGAATCGAAGTCGATGTCGAAGCCTATGTCGTCGATATCGAAGGCGTTGAGTCGTGATGACGTTGAGTAGTATCGGGTGGTATTAAGTATTAAACGGCGCGCATTGTGAAGCGAAAGGGAAGAAAAAGAAAGGCCGTCGGATGGAAGAAGGTGGTGACAATGGTGCCTCTTTTCTTTGACTGGTGCCGGTAGAAGTGGTGGCCGAGGGGAGAAGCGGGAAGGTCGATCTTGTTGCTCTTTTGTTTTTTGACAAACAGAGAGTCTCGGGAACCCTGTTTCGCCTGTTGCGACCAACGAGACTGGAAATAAAGTATGTTTGTACCTGACAGGTATGCGCCCCGACAACCAACTGTCCACTTGTACGGAGAGCGGAAGAGGTCCTCTGTCTCACAAGGAAAGGATCAGGGTCCAAGGATTATTCGGGAGTCTGAACTGTATGGAAAGTATTAGGACGTGCAGCCATGAAGGACGTGGGCAGCAAGCGAGACAAATACCTACGTTAGAGAAGGTGTAAGGAACACAGGCACAGTGAATCGAAGGAAAGCGAAAAGGGTAGCGGAGCGAAATTAATGAAGGAGGAGAAATCCACCTGGGGGGGTTAGAGGCAGGAGCAGAGGGGGGGGGCATGCGATATACTGCGCAGTAGTGCACTCACCCACTGCAGGTGCATAGAGATGCGTCTCCAGTCTCCAGTCTCCAGCTGCGAGGTTCGTCTTTTCTTTGGTCAGTTTGTGCCAAGACCGCTGCGATCCTCTGGAGCCGTGGGCGAACTGGATAAAAGGATGGGGATTTCTCACGGTCTAGCGCAGGGCGGCGCAGAATTCGAAAAAGAAGAAAAGAGTGGAAATGGAACCTGTACCCAGGATTACCAGGGGAACCTTGCTTCTGGATGGTCGACCATCGACACTGCATGGGGTCCGGCTGGACCGATCGCTGACTTGTACACTGTAGGTACATCATCACAGTGTTACGGTGGAGAGTGACGGAGAGTGACCGGCAACTGTGGAAAATCATTGCTCTGTCTTGCTCACCCACCACTGCTGGTCTGCTGCAGTCTGCACTCAACACACACACTTGTTCCTGGATTTCCCCTGTGCATGCCTCAGCGACTTGTTGATGTTGATGACCTCGTGTCTTGTAAACCATCCATCATTGACTGGGTTTTATATTGAACGCAATACTTGTAACCTTTCATCACCATTGTTCATAGCCCATGGGTCTTTCAGTTACCGGCAAACTTCGGAAACTCGTCTACCTGGGTTCTCTCACTTATCATTGTCATCCCACCGGAGGATGATGGGAGCATCGCCAAAATCCACTCTTGGCTTGTTGCTCGGACTCCTTGTCTCCTCGCCTGGACCATGTCCCGCGCAGTATCTGCGGAGAGGATGGTAATTAAGGCCAGCGACATTGTAAGCCGAGGCACAAAACACCCAATAGTAGTCACCGCTGTTCGAGCTTACGTTCGACGTTCTTCTCAGTTGCCTTGTTACAGAGTTGCTCTGTTGTTTGGTTTGAAAGATTCCTGATAATAACTCCCGTCTCCGACGTCTTGATCGTGATAGAGGAGAAGAATACAAAGATACTCCGAAAGACAATCAACAAAAATAATCACCAAAAGGCACAACCTTCACATCTCGGTGATACGGTTTCAGATGGAGGATACGAACAGCGAAGAGATAGTGACAACAACAATCATGGTGACGGACAAGGAGGGTGCAAGAGAAGAGGAAAGGGGAGGCCAGCTATTGGATGCACAGACCTCCAAGACCTCCAGTACGACCCAACAGAAGCGTGTTGACCGTGTGGTATTCGGGACCTTCAGGTACCGCGAACAGTGCAAAGCCCTCGAGCAAAACCCCTGGACCCTAGGTCGCTAGGTAGGCACACAATGGTCCCGTGCCAAGCTGGGATCCGTTGCGGTAAAATAGATGTGGACAAGTGTGACTCTCTGCTGGATGGTTCATGGCTCGCCTGGCCTCGCCTGGTTTCCCCTGGGCCCGAGGACATGAACATCACAAAAGGCCACCAACGACCGGCCGGGAACCGGCGAGGACATCTGGCTGAGATTCGGCCATCTGTTTGCGCAATCAACGTCCATCATCACCCTCATCATCATCATCGTGTTCACTCGTCGACCAGTGTGCCCTCGGTATCAGCTTTCGCGAAGCGAGGGAAGGACGGGAGATCACTGCATGCCGTCAGCAAGTCGTATCCATGGACATAACATGCCATGTTAATGCTTCAATGCAACTTGGACAAAGCATTTTCATTCCATTTGCCTTCTTCGAATCTTCGGAGAACCGGGCAGAGCGGAGCGGGCACATGGATCAGCGCCATGAACTGACGTTGAACGGAACCGGAAACTCTGACCCCCACCTATTGCGCCTTTCGCTACCACTGTCCTTCTGTCGGTTGGGGGTTTCATCACGGGGAGCATTCCACTAACTCGCCTTTTTGCCAGTTATCTAGTTGGTARGTGAGGCGGCATGTGTGAAGGGGAGTCTACCTACAACAAGAGCTCTTTGGATACCTTTAAATCACACATTTCGCTTCACTTGCCATCTTCTTGTCTCCCCATCCATGGGTATTCAGGAGACTAATCGCAGAAAAGGGGAAAAGAAAGCTTTTCCACTTGTGCGCCCCAAAGTCCCCTGTCTGAGACTATTCCGCTCCCGGTTGCGGAGTCTCGCACCAAATGGCTGGTCCGCCCCCTGGTCGAAAGCCATGTGGCTGACGACATGGCATTGGCATCACGGGTCTGTGTAGTGGGAAGAAACTTTGTTCTCTAGCATCTGCACATGCAATGCAAGAAACGTGTGCAGTTTCCCCCTTCCTTCCTTCGGCTTCGTCAACACGAGGGGGGCCAGAACCACACCGTCGGATGCAGCTATCAGCCCTTTCTCCAGGACTCGGGAGCCTCTAGAAGCAAAAAAAGCGGGTAAGAAGAAGGATGTTGATCGATGGAATGTCCTTGGAAAACAGGTCGACCGGGTTTGCCTATACCGAGATGAGTTGGTGTGTGCATCTCCAGACCCCAGCCTTGCCAGCTTTATCGCCTCCTTGAAAAGCGGTATCGACATGGAGTACGAGGACCCTGATTTGCACAAAAGGGAATGAGAGAGGAAAAAACGGCGGCCGATCGAGCCGTCCTGAAACCCGTTATGACGGAAGGGCAAGGAAGGCGAGATGGTTGATCACATCCACCAACGTTGTGATGTTGGTGCCAGGCGAAGCCATGCAAGCCAGGGAGCTCAAGGTGAGGCGCAAAGGTAATCTCTTCAAGATGGCCAACCCAGCCTTTTACTCCAGACCTCCTGAACATCAATGGAACTTCCATAGAAGCACTTTCATCTGTTGATCGGGAGCACAATACCGGATGGTGAGCCCGGTGGTGCGGTATGACAGCATGGTACTCGTCGTCTTGTGACCTGCAGTTCATTGCGATATCAATCTTGCGGCTGGGAAGACGAAAGACCGGGCATATCATATCCCATTCACCAACTCCCTTCAAGCCTCTATGGGCAGACCTCATACCTCGACAGACCGCGTAAAGTCTAGAGAGATCCCAATTTCAATCTCTCTGCTTATTTTACTATCGTCTAACCACCAAGCCCGACTCGTGAATATTATTTGGACATGTCAGTTTCATACTCAAAGACAAAGACTGACATGCATCAATGTTACGAAGCTTGCGGGCGTCGTTGGCCGTTATACTGTATAGTTACTGATGGTGCGGGTACCCGTCATTACGGCACAGTGCCACAACGAGCCGGAGCCCACAACGGCACTGCACTGGACGATATCGACAAGGGTCAGGGGTCGTTTTATGCCGTTCATCTCGACTCCTTCTGTCTCTTCCGATGTTTACACAACTTTATTCTCGTCATCCATCATATCTCCCGTAGCTGACAAGAACACCTTTGAATGCGTTCTTTTTCTCCTTGTCTTCACTTCCACTCCATTTTTGTCCTCGCACTGCGAACTCGAAAATCGATAGATGCGGGCGGATACTACAGCTCGAATTTTTTTTAATTTTTTTTAAATTTTTTTTAATTTTTTTTAATTTTTTTTAATATTTTTATTTTTATTTTTGCCAAGCCATCGTACGATCAGATCACGATACTGGGCAGATGGATGAAAAACCGGTTCACGCCCTCCATACTCGTTCCATTCCATTCACGTTTATCAGCTTTCTTCCTCGCGCCCCTCCCAAAAACGGAAATATCAAGGAACCAGACTGGTGCTGAACTGGAGCCCTTCTGGATATGTTCGAGTACATTGTACGTAGGACGAATTGAGGAATGGTACGTTTTTGCCCATCAGGGCCACCAAGCAGTTGGAGTATCAAGAGAACAGTTCACGTCGCAAAGGGGGTCCGGAACACTGCCGTGGAGCCGGAGGCTCCGCAGTCGGCTCTTTGTGGATGGGCCCCGGATGGGTCCCCGGATGGAGACGAGACACTTTATATTCTTATAAAGCGGAGACGCTCGCCAGTGCCGCTGTCGCCACGGCGCCGCTTCGGTTGCCCAACCCCTCGAGTAGCCCAGGTACTGTACCCCCTTCGCCGAGCCTCCAGGCAGCGACGACGGGAACAGGAGAGATTTTTCCTCGTCGCAATCAACACATCGTCATGTAAACAAAAACGGTCACCACACATCTCTTCCCCCCTCCTCTGCGTGACAAGAAAATTTCTTCTCCATCGTATCGTATCGTATCTGCGCCCATACGGAGAACCCGAAAATGGTGCCATAGAGCGACGTCCGGGCGTCCGGCAGAAACTACCTCTACACTATCAGATTTTTTTGCCGTACGACTGCGGATACACAGCACTACTGTACTGGCGAGAGCACTGGCGAGACCTCGCTCTGGAGATAATCCCATCACCGCCGTTGTGGCGAATGGATGGACGGCAACCGAATGACAGGGCCTTCTCACTCACACAAAATCGTCGCTTTGGGTGCCCTGACGAGACGGCAGGGTACGGGACAAGCCGCAAGTTTAATATTTTCATTGCCCATGTGTTTCGTTTCCTCCACCACGTGCTTCGTTTCGAGAGCTCGGGTGTTAATCATCATCATTCTTTTTTCTTTTTTTTTCGAGTCCTCTGAAACCTCCGTGCGTCGGTCGCTCTACATCATATCGTCCAGCCGGAGCTTATCACGAAGGGTTTTATTCCCAGGTCTCTTCGGTGAGAGAGGCCGAGCCCAGTGTTGCGTAACCCGACGTTACCGCATCCGTACCAAATTGATAAAGTGTGCCAGATCTCGGATCAATTTATCGCGACGACATTTCGAGATCTGATTTACACTTTCCCCTCTTGCCACAGCAAGGTCACTCGTCACGACTTGTCCAATTAAAAACCCAAAAGAAACAAAAGACACCCCGTGAAATGGAGTCGAACGGCCGTGACGAGCACGACTGACGGCGAGACCCAAACTGCGGCCTCTGTCACTTTGACTTTTGATCACCCAGCGGTAGAACAGGCCAATCCCAAACTTATTAAGCTTCTTGAGAAACTTTGCCGCGTCTGTCCCAAAGCCGATTGTCTGCAGCACGTTGTCGGTCGAGGCACCGTCGCAATGGCATAGGCCACTAAAAGTCGAAGCTACTGCAGGTGAAACTGTTTTGGTAATCTTGGGAAAAGAGCAGAATGGGGCCGAACGATGTAACCGTAGCATCTGTTTTGACTTTTTGGTTACATTTTCTTTTTTTCCTTTCTTTTTTCCCTTTTTCTCCGCCGCCGCTCCGACCGACCGACCGACCTCGTGCTACCAACGAGCCAACCTACCGATGGCCGATGGTCAAAATCGACCAGCAGAGGAGCCAAAAGCTGAAAAGGAGGAGGAGAGCAACAAAAAGCGAGCGAGAAAAACGACAACAAGAAGGACAACTCGAAGCGCCTTACCCGCCGTGGTTTAGCTTCCCAATTTTTTGGTGGGGGCACGCCTCCCCCTCTCGCTACGAAGCTTATGATGGAGATGTTCCTCACTTTTGGGACCTTTTGCGATTGGGGGGCCCGACAGTCTGACAGAGGAGAACAACAACTGCGGGGACAACTATGGACTAACGTTCAGGCCGTCAGGGGCTCTCTTTCATCTTCATGGCCCAGCTTTCGAAAAAGAGACGGACTGTCCCGCCGGCGGTGATGAAGAGGGCCTTGTGCTTGGCCCAGCCTACTGCTAGCCTTGGGGTCACTTGGCTTCTCAGGTACACCTTTTGTGTTGTTGGAAGTATACTGTACAAGAGCCTTATTGAACAGATCGTGTTCTAGTACTGTGCTCGGTCAGGACCCATATCATCGGGCTAGTCGTCGTCGACCTTGTCGTCGATTTCTCTCCTGCAATCGCTATGATCGACGATTCGTGCCCGCCCCCGATCACCGACTACGACTACGCAGTAGTTTAGCGCTCGTCATTCCTTTCTTTTCTTGTTTTGTCTCGCTTTTTTTTTTCATCATCATCATCATCTTCTGTTTTTTTTTCGTTTTTTTTTTCCGGGGAGTTTGGTGAGATCGATGGCGCTGATGAATCTCATTCTCATCCCTCGCTTGCTTTTTGTCTACAAAACCTACCAGCTCTGATGAAGTTCCTCTAAAAGGGTAGCCTAGCCCCGCACCCCGTTCCCACGTCTCCGCATCTCAATGTTCAGCCACGACGGCGCGGATAGCCAGGTCGCCGGCGACCTTTTTTGGGGTAGTGTTGCAAGTCAGTCCAGTCACTTGACCGATTTGTCAATCTTAACACAAGTCTTCAAGCTCAAAGAGGAAAGCAAAGCCGGGAGTGCTAATCCTTTCTCAACCAGCTCTCATGCAAGGGAGGAGACAGCACGAGAACTGCACCGGACAGTGAGGCCTCTGAGGCTCATTCATCTCATCCAACATCGTTTGACACAAAGGCTCATAGGTATACTGTGGCACCTGTGGTTAATGTGTGTGTAAAGAGCATGGCGACCATGGCAAAGAGAGAGCATAGCATGATACCCCCAACTTCAGTCCCAACTGCTAGTATACCCATGTTATCGCCGACCTCGCCAAAGAACCGTCCACCACCGTGAACCACGCCGCCGCCTTCGTTCCCGAGGATTTTCAATCTATCCCTCGTTTTGTCTGAGATTAGTGGGTGCGCCACATCCGCTATCTGGGACACGCCCCCTCGGCCAAACTTCCCGTCAGCCTGTGCCACGTTCTACATATGTATCTACCAAAGAAAAACGCCCACCTACTGGTTCACAATAATCTTTGATTCCCATGCTCAAGAGAGGTCATAACCGATACCGAGTTGTTTACTCAACAAATAGCCCCCATGATACCTTTTTTACCTATGGCAGACTGCAAAGAGCAAGAGCTCCGTTCGGCGTTATGAATTCTGAACCTATGATACCGGAAGCTATCCCATCCGAACGGTCCCTTCCCCCCTCTCCTCCCCCAAGCTTGCCTAGCTTGTCCCCAGCTCTTCCAAACTTGACCCCCAAGCGAAAGGGGGCAAGCAACAAGCAACACCCAAGCAAGCAAGCTACATACACAAACGCGGGGTAAAGAATGAGAAGTTGGGAACTCGAAGAGACTATCCCTATCTTGGAAAGACAAAGCAAAAAGACTTCTGCTGCGCAAAATAAAGCGAGAGACCTAGACCCTGAGGCCCCGTATCTTGTTTAACTTTAATCTCGAGCATTTGGATTAACGCAGGCGAGACCTGGCGAGGCCAGGCGAGGCTAGAGCTAGACAAGGTGAGGCTAGACAAGACAAGCAAGCGAGTTGTTCGCAAGAGTTGTTCGCAATGAGTTTGGTGCTACCAAGAAAGAGCTCGTGGGTTCGGTTTTATACGGGCTGTTTCTGATTCCCTACAATGTTGTGTTGAGTGAATGGCGAGGAGTCAGGATGAGTTGAGACCGGTGAGGTGAGGACGCTTTGCTATCGACTTTGAGGATCTTTAACACAGTACATCCACAACTCGGTATCAGTGGGGACTTGGGACTCTCACTACGCAGTGTTTATCTTATCCACTTCACTTCAGCAAGCAGGTATCTCTAGAGGTATGTATTCATCCAAAGTGTCTTATCTGACACATGCGAGTAACCTGGCCCCCAACCGCAGTCATTGACACTCGTTGTTGCTCGAAGTGTAACTCTGATTGGGTGATTGTCAGTTGATGGAACAGTTGCACACAATGGCATCAGCTTCCTCCTGGTCCTGGATGACAGTGTCAGCAACCAAACACAAACCCCCAAAGCCATTTCCGAAGCCATGGGTAGACTGGCAAGTAGTTGTATAGAGGTAGATTCGAGTATTCAGATAAAGTACCTAGTAGTTAGGTTGTTGAGCGGAATTACTCCGTCATTGTCTCGTCCCAACCATTCTCCCGTCCTCATCCTTCCTCAGTCCCGCAAGAATCCCGGATACCCATATCGCCCAGTCTCTGGAATGCAGATGTCAATATGTCTTGGCATGATGAGCCATGAGCCAGGAGGTGCATTGCATGCATATGCAGGTATCCATCCATCCATCCTTCGTTCCTTCCTTCCTCGAATTCGTTCTTTCCTTCATCGGATTCGTCTTTCCCCATCCCTGACTTTTTCCTTCACCTCGTCTTCGACGGTTCCTTCCTTCGTGAATGGCTAGAGAGATCTTCGTTACGTTCCTTCCCAGAAGAAAGAACCGCCGAGCACACGCTCCCAAGGGCTGATTGCAGGGCAGCTTTGAGAGACTCGAGAAGGGACGATACGTTCGAAACAGCGAAGGGTTGCGTGCGCGGTGGCGTACCTGCGTTACATTCATACCTTGGACACGTTGGATACTCAGCACATGGCGGTGATATGCAAGCCTTGATGGAGATATCACACGTTTTAGAAAGGGAAGTTGACCGGTTTCCCGTTTTTGCCGGTTGGTAGGGACCTCTCGAGGGTTCGAAGTGAGTATGGTATCGACCAGTCATGATACTTACGGAACAGCATCAGGCGGCTCTTTTTGGTTGTGTAAACGTCGTGTTGCTTTGGTTTCGATATACAGCCGCAATGCTGATACAGAAGATCTATCATTTGCTCCCCTCAACATGAATGTGAGCGAGGTCCTCGCCAAGAAACGTGAAACAGCGACGTGGACGGTTCATAGCCTGTCAACTACCTTTCTCACCTCATCACTTCCATGATGGCGGTTAACAACCTTACAACCTTGAATCCCACTCTCAACCCCGAGTACTCGCATTGGCACATCGTATCGTGAACAAAACCATACCGGCCCGATATGAACCCCAGGCCGAGCCAGGTCTGGGGTAACTTAAACCTTCCACCTCCAAGCGACCTCAACCTAAGCGGCTCGCTTAGTTTTCACAGAAAGGAGAGACTCCGAGAAGACCCTGAAAGGGTAAGATAAGCGAGCCGTGAAGAAGAAAAATCCTTCCCGTCTTCTGTATCATCGAACCGAACCGGGCGTCTCTTGGAAAGTGAAACAGTAGCGAGTGCGATCTGGTGGAAGCATGATGGAAGCGAACCAGTTATGTTTTTTTTTCCTGGTTAGCTTGTGGGGTTGTATGTACCGTGTGTAACATACGGGTAGAGCTCAAGGATTTCTGAGATGCTGGGCAAAGATATCATATGTATGCATCCTTGAGCGTGTTGTTTCGGTGTGTAGGTAATTTTGCTTTCGACAAGAGAGTTGCAACTTGCAAGTCAAGTCAACGTGTTGCTTGCGAAGGCTTGGGATAGTAACCTCAACTCGGTCGTCCGTCAGGATGCCAAACCTAGGAACATACCCTTCGGATACCACGGCACGATCACCACTACCACTATCTACACTCCCCTTCTTCTTCCTCCCCCCCGCCTCCATCATTCACTTCAATTGCAACATTAACGCATCGCCCGTGGATGATGAACGAAGCTAACTCGCGGCCCGCACCCGTGCCTCTTTTGCAGTTGTCTGGGAATAACAGGCGATCATATGTATTTCGTTCTCGTTAACGTTCTCGTTAAAGTCACGAATAAAGTATCGCGTCTCAGTGAAGGGGACTCGCTACTACTCGCTACTATTACCCGAAACTGTCACTAACAGAACCTCCCCGAGTTTCTCGTTACTCCTTAGCGAGTTGGTTACCAATTGAATAGGAAGGTAGTTGACGATGTTACCCTTTCGCTACTAGTGTTCCTACGTAAGGTAGCGTAGGTGCATGTATAAGGGGGTCTGTGTGTTAATGTTCGCGACCAGACTGACATGAAAGTTGACAGCTGAATGACAGGCAACTCATACGACTTTGGAGAACTCAGCTGGGGCCTGGGGGCTGGACAGCCTCGATGGTTGAACTTCTAGCTAACTGATCTATTTTGGTTCTTCTTTGTGGTGCGAGATGAACTGACTTGCTAATGCTTTGGATACCTACCTTCTTACCCTGTGATAACTATCAACACTTGTGCTATGCTATGTGTCTTGTGAATCTCTTTCTTCCCCAACGCCTTTTACAGGTATCTTTCATACAGTAGTTCCATCCAGGTCCCGCATATTGCCCTAACCTAGGCCTTCAAGGCAGACAACCAGCCCATCTCTCTTCCCAGCTGGGACATTCATCCTCTCGGAAATGATGCGCCTTGAGCAACGAATCTCCGCCTCTTGGGTGTGATTTGCGACTTCTAGTCTCGCTCAATCTTGATGCCCGGCTCAGTTTTGACGCCCTTCTGATTATCCTACATCAGATAGGGAGCCAAAACCGCCTTGGCCTCATCGTTCAGCCTCTCGCTGGCATACTTGGTGATCAACCCGTTATGCGCCTTGTCCGATGCCTTCAAGAAGTCCCTAACCCATTGTTGGACATCGGTGATCTCGGGGAACTCATCCCTCGGAGGACGCTTGCAGGTGCTGAGTGGGGTGAACCCGATACCGAACCCGATATCATCCACGTCGGCCTCGTTGAGGATCTCGTCACCAGCACCGGCGGAAACCTTGGGCGGGTTCTTGAGAAGCTCGAGGAGGGCATTGCACGTGAAGCCCCAGCCCTTCATGTAGCGCTCGGCAAACGCCTTGGAGTCGACTAGTGTCTTGCTGTAAGAGATGACGGCAAGCTTACGGTCGCTAGGACGGGCAAACTCGCGAGTGGTGGGAATGATGACTTGGAGATAGAACGGCGTGAAGACGCCGGACTGAATGGTCTCAGCATGCTTGATGAAATAGTCAGCTCCCAGCCCAGCCTCTCCGGAGCGAGCTGATACAAGATGGTAGAAGCTAGCAACACGGGTCTTGTACGAGTCCGAGGGGCTCTTCTGCAACTTGGTGAAGATGAGAGTAAGAATAGTGCCGAAGTAGGGTTCCAGAACCGACCTTTTCAATCGTTAGCTTACTCGTGAACATTATAGCTTAGGGGACGTTGTGACTTACGCAGGGAAAGAGCAAATAACAGACTCGAGGATATCGAAAGCATTCTGGTCCGTCTTCTTTCCATTCAGAAGACTCTGGAAAATGGAGAGAATGGGCTCCAGCTTGTTCTCCTTGACAATCTCCTCAGTAGCCTTCGGGATGATAGCCGCGATAAACTTTGCAAGGGGAGGGATGTTACCCCTAGTCTCCCAGGGACCGGGGGCGAGAACAGCATCGATCAGCGCCTTGAAGTCTCCAGGGATAGAGCCAGATTTGTTGAGATCCAAAAGCTGAGTGAAAATCTGGAACACATAGGGCACGAATTCTGTAACATCCTCATTGAGGATGTAGGTGAAAGGTGCCCATAGGCGGGAAAGCAGGTTGACTTGAGGGGCGTTGCTGCAATACCTGACAATCGCACCAATAGCTTCAAAGTGGAAGTAGTAGAAGCGAGGGTTACTGGGGTTCTCCTTGATAACATTGGTGATGTTGATGAGGTGATCCAGAATATTGTCGATGTCGCATTCCAAAACGCCGTCCTTGATTACAATCAGAACTCTCATGATGCACCTCATGAGGAACTCGTTCTCCTGTAGCTTGGCGGCCGATGTGTCCTTCTCAACCAATGCAAACAGATGCTGTAGAAGGTCCTTGGCATACGGCTGAATGTCCGCCCGCGACAGGATATGCTGTCCTTGATCATCGGTAAGGAACAGGACTCTCTCCAACGTGGTGGCCGCATATGTGTAAACAACGTAGTTGGGCGAAGCCAAGTTCTGAATGAGAGGGTTAATAGCGCCACCCCACTGTTCCTTGCTAAGCTGACTCCTGAAGTTGTACAGGAACTTGATGGCGTCGACCTTGGGGATAGGCTCGCCGTCGGTGGCAACCAGGTCAGCCGCAATGTGTTGCTGGAAGAAATCAATAACGTTAACAAAGCTGTTGACGGTCTTGACACCCTGGGCCGCCGTGACAGCTCCTTTGGCAGCGATGGCCAAGAAGAGGTAGACAGCGGTGTMCTTGGCCTTCCAGTCGGTCTTGCCCATCTCCAAGTAGTGGTTAATGTACTTGGACACGACCTGAGTCACAAGGGCCTCAAAGTCGTCGAGGAGCTTTCTCAGAAAGTCAGTAGCCGCCTTCCTTCGCGAATCGGTATCTGAACCCTCAAGATCACGACGGATGAACTCAATAGGCTCGTCTTCGAAAAGCTCAATGTCAGACTCTCTAAGTGTCACGTTGGGAAGAATAACCTTCTCAACAATGGTACCCAGGATCTCCTCGTTGTTGAAAATTTGGGCATGGCGGTGGACGGAGGCGACAGCCGTAAGGAAGTGGAGCGCCTTGCTGACAAGAACGTCGTACCGCTTCTGGGGGCCAACACTGGACAAGACGTTCCACACGTTACTTGTGAACTCTTGTACGTAGCCGCCGAAGTCGTCGTCGTATTTTGTGACATAAAGGTGCAGGGCGTCGCAAATATCGGATTTGAGAATCTCGATCGGTGTCGCTTCATCCTCCTCGTCGTCAAACAGGGGGTTTGCGTAGCTCAGGTATTTGTGAAGGACCATGGTAATGGGCTGTAGGTTCGTCTCGATGATGGGGGGCAAATCCTGGCATGAAAGGTCGAAGAAGATCCGCGTCAAGAGACTCATGGTTTCAAGCCAGCCCTTTAGTGCCTTCTCATTGGTCTTGTTTGCTTCGATCTGTTGGTCGGCAACACCTAGCATTTGGATAAAAGAGTCGCCAAACGTGTTGACGACGTGGTTTACTTCGATGTTGAGGGCGTTTGAGGAAAAGAGCGGACGCCAGCGGGCGAAGATGGAGTGAGCTACTTCCAAGACGCCGTTTGTGACCTTGGGATCGGTGGTGGACAGGCGGCTAACAAGGTCCTGGGTCAAGGTGTCCCAGCGCTCCCAGAAATCGGAATCGGCAATGATGCTGATGGCTTCTCCGAGCTGGGTCTGTATCGTAGGGGGAGAGGAAATCATGAGACCGACGAGCTCCTGCTTGATGGTGGCGACCTCATCTTGGGGGAGTTTGTAGTTGCCCTCCTCGTCGACGTAGTTGTGGCGGATGAAGTTCTTGAAAGCGAGGGCAGCGGCAAGGCGAATGTTGCTCGGTTGAGCGTCGTTAGCCACAATGCTGAGGAGGGATAACGAGTATTTGGGCTTCTTTGCCTCTTCCTTCAAGGCGGTCTCGGCTGCGAGGAAATAGAATCAGCAAGTCGATGCGCGCTTGAAGCCCTGGAGCTAAAGCTTCCCTTGGGGCTTTGCGGTGACTGTAGTCGAGTCGGGGTGTGCAGGGTTGGTTGCTTACCTTTGCGATGGTGTCGCGCGTCAAGAGTCGCCTGAAGCAGTTGTGCGAGGTGGTCGAGATTGGCTGCCATGGTGGGCGAGCGCTCTGTGTGTGATTCTTGGTGGTGGTGGTGGTGGTGTTGTTGTTGTGATATTGTATCCAGGGAGGGAGGGACAGATGGAGGAGGGATCGTGACGCGGGAACGGCTTGCAGATGCGGAAAGTGGACGTCGGCCTGAGCAAGAATTTGTGGCGGTCGCAAGAAGATTCGAGTTTGTTGAAGTCTTGGGTTGGCGACTTCGTTCGGGGAGATGAGGATTGGATGTTTGAGGAGGACCCTTGGAAAGTCAACACAGGCAGCAATTGAAGTCTAGGTACAGAAAAACAAAAAAACGTGGAGCGCGACGACCACGACAGTTGACGAACGGCAAGAACTGGAACTGGACCTCTGGAACTGGAACTCAAAAGAAGCCCACGACGTCTTGCAGGTGGAGCTTGTCCCGGTTGGAGGGTGGACACGCTTGCTACATTAGCGTCTTGTTTAAGCTTTGGCCAATCAGACAACAGTGTGGAGGTGGGGTCGCGTTGACATTCCCGTCTCTTTTTACTGTAACTTATAAACTTTCATCACAACCATTGCACTTTCTGGAACGGGAGGAAAGGCTGTAAAAGATAATTAATGTGAAGCTTCAAGAATCGGTGACATTTTGTTAAAGCCCGGCTGATTATACAGTTATGCCATTCTCAAAAAGACTCCCTCGAGCCACGATCAACTCGAAGCAACGTGAAAATGTGATGCAGACCGTGATTTCAAACTGTGACATCAGAAAGCAGAAGCTCCCTCCGTCTCCCGCTTTTGTTCAGCCTCTGACCCTTCAAATGTTAAGCACAAGGAAGGTACTGGTACTTGACTGCTAACTGCTCCACATGTAGCTCAATCTGTAAACTGGCACGGACCGTCCTATGGCGTGAGCAGCTGTGGTCGGGACGGCATCTTGGACCTGAAGACGGGGAAGCCTCAGAAGCTTGAAGCATCCCATGTGCGCTATCAGTGGGGCAGCCAATGACTGACGTGCGCAAAAAGACTTGATTCTTTCTTTACAAGCAAACCCCGGAACCCGCCCCAGCTCATTCTAGTCGTGGAGGTCCGTCTCTTCTCCTTTTTTATCACTTCAGTTCCATCTGATCAACACTTCAAGTCCCGTCCAGCTCGACATTCATGATCGCTCACCGACCGCCGTCGAGACAGCAGCGACAGCGATTTGGGCCCTGTGCAGCGAATGCGCAACAAGAGCCCACTGTTGGCTGATTGGAAAAAAAGACGCAACAATCCCGTCGGCAGTCTAGAGACCCAACATCAGGCCGTGGTTGGTACCCATTACCTTACCTTACCTTACCTCTTACTATCAAGAGTTACTGTCAACCAAAGTGGAAGCTAGAGGCTGAAAAAGGCGGGACTCGCACACTTTGTTGGGTCACTTCAGTTCAGTTGTTGCCCACCAAGACATTGTGCAGGTGTTGGGCTTCAAAGTGTCATCCATATCACCTCCCGTCAGCGAGCTACAACTGCCCATCATCAAGCACTCCAGGTCATCGTCCGTACGGCGTACGCATCTGGCATCTGGTACTCTACGAAACTGCAGCCACGAACTAAGCTTCGACCAACCGCGACCGCCCAACCGACTCGTCAACTGTCCGATCGTCCGAACCCCCTACCAGCTACAGGCAACTCTACCTTGAGCCCCTCGACGGTACTACGTGACTGTACTGCGTACACGGTACTGGCCCGACTCGATTCGGTTGAAGTTTGCCCATCATCAACAGGGCTCACGTCTCCATCACTTACACCCCGGCCTCCAATCTGCCTAGCTGGCTGGCTGGCCGTTGAGGTACCCGGCCTGCCCTGCCGTCCCGTCTCGTCCCATCCTGCGATTGACACCACTTTTTATACAGGTAGCAGTCGACACCTGGTAAGGAACTAACTCTCATGGCACTCCCGTCGTGTTTCCATCCTCCTCCTTCCCCCTCCCCCCGTCACCCCCATACCACCCTGGGCAACCACTCCCGCCAAAAAAGTCACCTCACGCAACACAAGACCGGGGTCTTCTTTTTTTCAAGATTCCCTTCTCTTGATCCTCTCCCTTCTATCTCACATCGACAATCCTATACTTGTACCTACCTACACCTCATCTCCATCTGTCTCTCCCCAACATCCCGCTTCTCCCCTCTTTCCTGCTTCTTGTTGGGGATGCCCACCCTCTTCTACCACAGCCGTACCGGTCACCAGGTCAACCTCACTATCACCACCATCACCATACATTCTCCCATGGGGCATCCCATGACTTTCTCTTGTTCCGCTCCATCAGTCTTCAGCCTTCACATCGGTACCACTCCGTACATAATTCCACCCCTTGCCGCGTACCCAGTCGCTCCCGGACCTGCTTGACCTGCTCGACCTGCATGCGGCTCCTGCAAGTTCCTGCAGGGCTACCGCTCACTAAACCCGCTGCCACTTGTCCCCCGTTCTTGGCGCGTCTCGCAACAGCTTCTAGATAAGATCTAGTCTACTTCTCTGGACTGCACCGAATCACCCGTTGCCCTCTTCTTCTTCAACTACAACCTCCATGTCCTACCCATCGCTGACATGTTGCGCCGATTAGCTTCTGTAAGGCACACCAACGGCCACAGGACCCCCGACGACCAGGAGCCCATGTCCCCCTCGCCTGGAGATGATGTCCCCCACCCGGAGACGACCAAGAGTGCCTCTGGAGGGCTCGCCAGCGTCTTCAAGGGGCTGGCTGGTGGAAAGCTAACCAAGTCACCGCCCCCTCTACAACCGCCTATGGCCACCATAACGACTGTTGCTTCTCAGCCCTCTCGCGATCGCTCCGATGCCTTGCCCGTCACGTCCGTCTTGCGTGGCCTCCCCCAGGAGCACATGGACCACTTTGCGCGGTTGAAGACGGGGCAGTTGAACGACCGCATCGCTGGAGCAAATGCTCTTCGCTATGCGATTACCGACTACCCTTTGAATCCCGTAAGCAGAGCCCCAACCTGCTCATGGCGTAGACGCCGTTACTAATGTACAGGATCAGATCATGGAGGTATGGAATGCCGCAAAGGACCTAATCCATGGTGACAATCCAGAGAACGCTCGGGTTGCTGGATGGAGGCTGCTTACCGAGTGCGTCAAAAACACGTCTGCCACAGATTTCGAACGGAGAGAGTACTTCCGGACTCTGACTGCACAAACCGCCCACCTCGACGACTTCCACCTGCAGCTGGAAGCATTAGAATATCTCACCAACCGCGGCCGAAACGTTGCAGGCTTCTACTACGACATTTTCCCCTTGTTGACTGTGTGGCTTGCCAATACCTTCGATGCTGCCAGACTTGCCAGGAGGGCCAACAAATCGGCCAAGGGAAAGACCCTAGTGACAGTCGAGGACCAAAGTTTCTCGCGCTTATTCGCCCTCATCAGAGATGTCATCAAGTTCAACTTCAAGTACGCCTCGGATGCTGTCGTTGGTCGATTGATGGACAACCTGCTAGAAATATGTAACAAGACAAGTCAAGAGGATGATCTGGCCGCTTGCATCAGCGTTGTTGATGCCATGGTCACCTTTGGCTCGATCCCCAATGGGAAACTGAAAGATTGCATTCAGGTCCTGAGCTCCATCCATTGTTTGGTTCCCAGCCGGCAAAAGGATGCTTGGCATACGCTCTCCAATATTTGCAGGTCGCATCATGGTCAATCCACCGTAAGGATTCTGTTGGACGTATTACGAAACGCTCCGGCTGCTCCTGATAAAGAAAGGGATAGGGACGTGATTCGGGATATCAGGGGTGCGCTTACGGTCTTGAAGAAGCTCCTTGGAAAATCTGCCGAAAAGGGCTATCCAGGTGTTCCATTGGCGCTGCTAGTTGACGGACTGGCCAACGTCTGCACGAGCAGTTCCTCTAGGGTCTCCACTGAGATCCTGAGGCTGGTCAACTCTTTGTTCGACGATGGCGACGGGATCATCAATCCTCTAATCGCCGAAGAGCACTGGTCACCAATCTTTTCCGTGGCTGCTCAGTGTGCCGCTAAGAGCGTCCCGGCAGCCCTGAAAGATGTTGATCCGTCGATTCCGCAACCATCCGCTCCGAAAGACGATCCTGAGAGTGGGGATAATATCAACTATCAGCTCAGAACCTTCATCAATCGCGTCGAGAAGCTGCTGACAGAAGAGAAAACCGATTTCTTCCAGCGGGACGAGTGCATGAGATTTCTTGCCGAGGTGCACCATGTCCTACCGGATTCTGCTGCGGCACTTTTGCTTGATCATCTTAAAGAATTTCGCAGCTGCTATCCATCCGAAGTCGACTGGAAGAAGAACCTTGAGCTTGTCTTGGAAGGCATCTATCTTGATCGGGGTCGCTCTGCGCCTACTCGCATACAGGCTCTTGCGATGGTCATCGAAATATACGATTTCCTCTGCCTTGTACGGGATCTTGTAGAAGAGGAGAGTATCTTTGATCTCGTCAAGCGAGTACTATCCGGCATGTCCGTGGAGACCGATGCAGTTGTCCTACAGGAAACTGTCACGTTCGTGGTGAGGGTCGCCGAGACAGCTGGAGCAGAGCAGTTCGACTTCATCTTGGACACTTTCAAAAATATAGTCTGCAAAGAGGTGGATGAGTCAACCCCCTCGACAGTGGTCCAAAAGCCTAGCGGTACGCAACAGATCTCCGATCAGCCCGTCGAGGTTGGCGGTCAATCTTTACCCAACGTTGTGACGAAAGGGTACGTCCGGATATTCATGAGATCAATGGATGTTGATGCATCGAAAGCGGTCAAAACGTTCAATGCCCTCATCCATATCGCAGGCTCAACCACCTGTGAAACGGATGCTCGCTTAACGGCGATGAAGCTCTTGTTTCGCCTCAGAGCGGATTTTGAGTATCGCGTTTACGTCACTCCTCATGTCGAAAATGAAAGCATTGCTGCTAGTCTTTACAGAACCGATGCGTCGTTTGCGCGTAAGGCAGCCGAAGACGCAGCTCATCCACCCCGTCTTGCAAGGCTAGATCAAACCGGGTCCCCTCGACCACCGATTCGGGGTGCATCATATACGCCGGGGCAGACAGTGGATAGGTCCGGACCTATCAGGCCTTTACAGCAGCCTAGGCAAATTCCATACAAAGGACAGCGATTATGGTCCCTGCCCGATCCAGAGGCCTTGCCAGAATCTCCTCGGAGTACGCCAAGCCATCTCCTCTTTTCGTATACCGAAGGCGCGGATGGTGAGGCATCGACGGAGGCCTCGAACGCGGTTTTGAAGATGAGTTCTTGGTTGAATACTCTGCTCAATATCTTCCACCAGGGATCCGATTGGGAGATTTATAGCTTTATCCTTGCGCATTTGCCGGCACAGCTCAGTGATCACCCGATATTCCAGGACGCCATCCCCCAACTACAAGAACTGCGAGGACACATCTGCGAGGTAATCCGGACCAACCGTTTTCAAGAGCCACCACTTGTGTCAGGTCTACGACGTCCAGATGTCGCCAACTGCCTGTTCCACTCGCTCACCATGATCGTCAGCTACCATCAGCACTTCCAGAAGCTTGATGAGGATGAAATCGTGAGAGCCTTCTTGCATGGCATTGCCGACAAGACGGCAAAGACTTGTATACACGGCTTATCAATCTGCTGTTACGAGCTACCCTTATCCGTGAGCAAGTCTCTTGACATGATTCTCACAAGAATGTCACAAGTCATCACCCAACCTTTTGTGGCGATGCATTTGCTCGAATTTCTGGCTTGTCTAAGTCGTTTACCTGCTCTTTATTCAAACTTCCGAGATGAAGACTACCGCGTCGTCTTTGGCATTTGCTTTCGGTATCTTCAATACGTCCGGGACAAGAAGCATCACGCTCGTAGCACGACGCACATGAGCGAGCCTTCAACGCCCAACATCGTTGTATCCGGTAGTCCGGACTTTCTTGCCCAACAGGCCATTACGGACGACCTTCCCCAGTACGTGTACGCGCTTGCGTATCATGTCATTACATTCTGGTTCTTGGCAGTCAAGATGCCCGATCGTCTTGGCCATATCAGCTGGATTGCCAAAAACTTGTTTACCGACGTTGATGGTAGCGCCAGTAACGAGGAGCAAGCTCAGATTACTCTCGACTTCATGCAGCGTGTGGCATTCTCAGATGCAAGCGATTCGGCGCATGATCCTTTGTTCAACAGGGAGAACTTTGGTGAGATTCAACAAAAACGATGGATTATTGGAAACAGCATCGTCACGGTCAAACAAGCGAAGGAGTCGGGCTGGGCTGAGATCACAAGGCGATACCCTTCAGGAACGTCGTCCTATGCAGTTCGAGTTGAGTTCACACCGATGACAGCCCAGCGCACTGCAGATAGCTCCGACGATGCAGCCTGGGATGGACGTTTTCAAATGGGCACAACTTTGCTCCCCAGCCATGTCTTCCTCCAGCTCTTGGCTCCTATGCCGCAGATGTCTGATCCAGCAGCTCGTCCAGTTCCCTTGCCGGACGAAGAAGCAATCGATCGGGCTATTCGTCTGTTTGACAGAAACTCGGCCGTCGATGGACACAAGGTTGGAGTGATCTACATCGGTGAAGGGCAGACGGATGAGGTTGAGATACTGGCCAATACTATCGGCGGACCTGATTACCACGAATTCCTCGATGGCCTTGGCGTCTTGACCCGGCTTAAGGGGGCGAACTTCAACACCCAGGGATTGGATCGGGAATACGGCACGGATGGCGAATACACATATTGCTGGCGTGACAGAGTGTCGGAGATCATATTCCATGTGATCACGCAGATGCCTACCGACCTGGAACGCGACCCCCGGTGCACGGCCAAGAAGCGGCACATAGGGAACGACTTTGTGAACATCGTTTTCAACGACTCCGGGTTGCCGTTCAAGTTCGACACGTTCCCTTCCCAGTTCAACTACGTGTACATCGTGATCACGCCGACTCCGCGCCACTCATTTGCCTCGGCAAGACTGATGGCAAAGCAACGGGAGGAGGAGGGCAGGAAAGCCCCGACCCCGTTCTATATGGTGCAGGTCATGAGCCAGCCAGGCTTTCCAGAAATCTCGCCGGCCGCCGAGCCCAAGGTGGTCAGTCTCACGGCCCTTCCAACATTTGTTCGCCTGCTCGCCCTCAACGCCTCGGTCTTTTCGCAAATCTGGGCCACCAGGGAGGTTGGTGAACATGTCTCATCTTGGCGCAACCGACTGCGGGAGATCAACCGACTGCGCGAGCGCTACGGTACAAAGTCAGCTCAGCAGCAGCCAAACCCGTCTCTGCCGCCTAACATGCTTGGCGGAGGCGGCGGCGGACTGGGCTCGTCTGTGATGACTTCCCCTCTGGCTTCCGGTGGTCAAGGAGGTGGCATAACGCAGCAGTCATTGCTCGGGCAGGATATCGGCGCGTCGAGACCGGTAAACGCCGTGAGGGACAGCTTTACGAGCTTGCGCAGGTCTAGCGTGGCCACGTTCTTTACGAATAACAGCGCGGCGGACCCTACGTCGCACCGGTCGTCGATGCTGTCGACTACCACGCCTGATACGGAGATCATGTTCCCGGCTCATGGAGCGGACGCACTGATTGAGTCGGTTGATTTCTCTAAGTGGACTTGATAATTTGGCTGAATGCAGAGGAATGGAGGGACGCATTTGCATAAAGGAGCAAAGAAGAAAAATAACAGACATTTAATGGTTAATATTGATTACAAACAGAGGGGGGATATGGCGGAATACACAAGAGTCGAAAAGCAATGAATTTAAGAAGAAGAAGAAGAAGAGATTATAATACAGATTGGGTGGATGGATTGATCGCTTGATTGGATGGGGTATGTATAGAAGGGGAGGGCGGTAGTCTGTCTTTGTATGGGAGCGAAACAGAAGCAAAAAACTCGGTGTGTGTATCTGTGGGTGAAGTAATCTTCAAAAGTCTGCATATGGGATCAGGCGGGATGAAAATCGGAGATGGTTGAGGTTTGGGAAGTTTGTATCATGGATGGGTTCAAAAGACAAAAATCGGCGAGGAGTGTGTAGAATGCAGAGGATTCAAAAATGGAGCAGTAGTATTGACTTTTGGCTCTGTTTGAATGCTGGTTGGTGGTTGAAGTCATGTCGGACGGGAGGTGAGGTAGTTTGGGGATAGTGATTACCTAGGAGTAGGCTACCTCTAGGGATAGCCCACTCAGTCGTCAAATCACCAAAAGTTGCTGTCTTCTCATTCTCTGCTCACAGAGAAATTCATGAATGCCGTGGTCAGATGGTTGATGGAAGGCACGACTGAAGTGCCGCCACCCTGATTTATCTGTGGCTTCCAGCTCGAGATACGCTCGATACTGTTCATCAGGAAGGAGCAACTATCTTATATGATGGCTGTTTGCCCAAGACCTGGGACATGCGGGGTGGTAACTGCTTCCTCCCGTTCAAGCCATTATCATGCTTTTCTTTCTCTTTTCCTCGCATTTTCTTTCATCTCTTTTGCTCTCTCGCTCTCTTAAGAGTCTTGACATTCCAACATCTCAAAAAGCGAAGCCACCACGGTTGCTTGGGTGGCTTACACACTCAAGACACTCTCCTTTGCCACCCTCCTCACTTTATCTCTTTTACATCCGCCCATCTTCTCGAAGTCGACACTGTGGATCAATTGGCACTGCGCCCACTTCTTCAGCCACTAGGATGCCGAGGACTGATATTCAAGGTAACATTGCATTCTGCGGGGAAGGAAATTCAAGTCACGTTTATCTTTCCTCACCTTCCTACCTTCGTCCTATTCACGTACTCAATAAGATACTTGTCACTTCTTTCTCCCACAGCCGAATTATAACTGTATTCATTCAAGTTTCCCACCCCAAGACATTGTACAGAGTTCTTGACATTGTGCTTCAGGGAGGTGTCCTCTTCGAGTTACACTTATATCAAGAAAGGACTCGGCGATCATGAGGTGCAATATATGCCACAACCTACAATATCATGGAGAGCCTGGCGACTATAGGGACCTTTTGATGCTCCACAAACAACAAACAAAGCGACTTGGGTATAACTGGGTTCAACACTACGAAGCTTCAGCCCAGAGGGGATGCCGTTATTGCAAATTTATTTTGGATGCCATGCCATACTTCGGCTTGGAACTGGAGGCACGGGACAATGCCACACTATGCCTTGCGCTGGGTGGTGGTGCATGGCTAGAAGGAAATAATAGGGAGTGGCCGGAAGGCATGGCTATGCAGATATACACTCCTCTTGGTAAGTCAAGAGGCAACCGCCGAAGTGTCCATTGAAGGCAAGAAGAAACACTAACATCACTACTGCTAGGTCGCTTGCCTGCTTGGCCTGGTATCATGCAGTGTGCTGAGCTCAGCTGCTCGCCATCTTCACCACGGGCATTTGACTTTATACAGGCATGCCTTCAGGATTGTGATGCAAATCATCCCACGTGCAAGCGATCTTCGTCAAAACTCCCCACACGTCTTATTGATACGGGAGCCCCAGGTCCAGAGACAACAGACTATATACGTCTAGTGGAAACCTCGTCAATGCTTGCAGCCACCAACGTCACATACATAACACTCAGCTATTGCTGGGGCACTGGGCAGAATGTGAGGACGATAACGAGCAACTATGAGGCGATGAAGCGAGGCTTCCCTATATCCAGTCTCCCACAGACTATACAAGATGCCATTACGGTCACCAAAAAACTAGGCCAGAAGTATCTTTGGGTTGACTCATTGTGCATTATCCAAGACTCAATGAGCGACTGGGAACTCGAGTCTGCACAAATGGCTTCAGTCTATCAGAACGCGTACCTCACTATTGCTGCGGCCACAGCTGCCGCCGTCTCGGAAGGCTTTCTTGTTTCGCGCAAGCATGTGACCACCGAATTTCCAAAGATCTACTACGCTCCGTGGGAGGTCACGATCACTACAGATGATCAATTATCGCAGTCATTCAAGACTCTACTTGCTGCTCGCATGGTCCCTTCCAGCGACTACCATAAAGACTTCATGACTGGCGACAAGTTGCCCTTAAACACCCGCGGATGGGCTGTGCAAGAGAAGCTACTGCCGCAAAGAACTATCACCTACACTACGCATGGGCCTCAATGGACCTGTCAGATGCGAAACGCGTGTGAATGTGGCCTCCTAGCTCAAATGGTGGAAACTTAGAACTTCATTTCGATACACTCGATTAACAATCACGTCGATGCCTTTTATGAATGGACTAAGATTGTGGCTGCTTACAGTGAACGGTTGCTAACATACGAAGAAGACAAGCTCCCGGCTCTATCTGGAGTAGCACGTGTACTTCAAGATTTTACCCATTCACCATATCTTGGAGGTCTTTGGGTCCATAACTTACACATGGACCTAGCTTGGTCAACGAAGGGCCAACGCTTTCGAAATCTTATATACGGTCCTTTGGACTACATCGCACCTACCTTCTGTTGGCCATCGATAAGGGAAGGATCGGTGCATTTCTTGCACGCTTACACCCCAACCAAGACTTGGTTCCCATGTAGTACTGTGGAGGACTTCCACTGTCTTCTTCGAGGTCAGAATCCTCTAGGCCGGATAAAAGATGGATGGGTATCTCTGCGTGGACATCTTTTGAAGGCCCACATCAGTGCCACTCGCTTTACCGAGTCAGGCGAACAAGTGAACTTCGATATACTACCTCTTAGCAACGAAGAGGCTGCGATGTTCCCCGACACATTGCTAGAAGAGTTCGATGCGGTGGACGAACAAGGGGTTACGGAAAGATCGGTTCGTCGTTGGCAACCCTTGCCCGGCTCAAAGTTGCACCACAAGATCAATTGCGATATATATCTTTTCCTTCTTGGATACTGGGTTCTTCCACCATCGGATAGAAAGGGACCCAGCGTAGAATTTGCTTTGCTGGCGCTGGGACTCTCCTCTGGCAGAGCGGGAAAGTACGAGAGGATAGGCTACGTATTTTACCATGTGAAGGACAAGCTGGAAGATCTTGCGCTTGCAGATGATGAAGATGATAGGGAAAGGATTCTGAAAGACTGGTTCAAAGTGTCGGAAAAGACGGTTATCACCATCGTGTAACATGCAAATTTTTTTTTTTTCATAGGAACTAGGAGTTGCTGGGCCCCAAGACAAGGGAAGCTGATATTATGTATCAATCACTCGAAACTGGACAGCCCTCAGTGGCTACTATCATCCATTATTACCAAAAAAGTTGTTGTGTACGTACCATGCCTATCTTCCCATTCAGCTGGATCCTCCATTGACCCCTTTGATGATGCCGAATACAGCCAACTACGAAATATTTGACAATTATCAACACACTCACGGCCTATTCCTTCAAAACAGACTTGGGTTGAGTCGAAGAGATTCTGTTCTTGCTCACTTTAAACACTGACTCCCAGGTAGGGATAAAAAGGGTCTGAAAGGATGACAGATTGAGCGAAAGTGCCACTGATAGCTAGAGGTAGGGTAGACAAAGAGATTTGAGTAGAAGTGAAAGTAAAAGTAGAAATAGGAACACCAAAGCCAGTATCAGGACCGGGCGCGGGCACAAGATCTCCTCAACTTCGCAAGCCGAGTTTGCCTCAATACTCTAATAACGTCATCTTCCTTTTATTCCTGTTTCACAGCGGAAAGGATGGGAAGGCGACCACAATATGCAGATGGCGAAAACCCTTTTTATCTTTTCACCAAAGCCTTTCCCTCTCCCTTGGAAACCTCGTCACTTACCGAAGCCCGTGACAATCGGAACAGAGAGCAAAGTACCTACCTGTCTCACAGCCCACCACAGTTTACCAAACTGGATACGGACAGGGCATTCAAAGCCCCAAGAAGAGATGATACTTAAAAGGATACCGACCCTCACGACCCAATGCAAAAAAAAGAAAAAAAAGAAAAAAAAGAAAAAAAAGAAAAAAAAAGAAAAAAAAGAAAAAAAAGAAAAAAAAGAAAAAAGAGAAAAAAAAGAAAAAAAAGAAAAAAGAAAAAAATTTATTATTGAATCTCGGAGCATCACCACCAAACGTAGTTAGATGTTTTGTGTCGGATATGATTGGTCCACTAGACCACTTACACCCCCTACCCGGCTAGCCATGGACTCACAGTACCCTCGCAGTACCTACAGTACTTCGAGCCCCCAAGATCCACGAATCTCCCGGGGCCCCTGCCTGGGGTTTCGGTCGACACTCAGTCCCCGATCCATAATCGCTTCGAATTGTTCGCGATCGTTCGATCGTTCGATCGCTTATGTAAGCGAGTCGGGGACGGGAAGTTCCATCCATCTAAGTAATACGGTTTTTTACGGCCAAACGGAGTTCAGTCCGGCGAAGGGTTTGTGAGCTTCTTAAGACACCGGTGTCCTGGCCCTTGCTCCCCTCGTCGTCAAGTGAACTAGCGCGGTCATCTACAAAACTTACGATTTGAGACGTTATGTACCCATGCGGTCTTGTGGGTTAGACTTAGACCCAGGACTTTGAGTCCGTGTTCTAGAAGACGAGAGGGAGAGAAAGTGAATGAGACAGAAGATGGATGAGGTAGGTATTGCACGCCGCGCTGCGCCTCGGCTCGAACGGTACTTCGCTGCAGCCGATACCGACCCGATGGTCCGGGACCAGTACTGCTGCAGGTCTGTTAGGTAAAGTGCCGAGGGGACGCTGAGAAGTAGAGAAGGTGGTTTTCTTTTCTGTTGTATTTTCCTCGTGGCCTTTTCTTTCTCTCTTTTTCTTCCTATTTTTCTTCGTGTTTGGCTTTGCCGGCAAGCCATGCCGAGGTCGGACCTGACCGAGTTGCGGTTTGGAGCTGTTTCGGTTGGTTCCTGTTCATCAGTGGTCTTGATATCTTCCAGAAGGTAGTGGTTTGTTTTTTCTTATAGACTGTCAATACGGAAAGCATGAGGACATATCACCCATCAACTCCGTCAGGAGATCTGATATAGGATCCGAGGATATGATGTTCAACATCAATCAACCACAACCGTCGATCACTTCCGACTATTGGAATCACATCCAGAAGAGAACAGATCTTCAAAGGGTCGGAAGGTCAACCGAAATCTGCAACTCCGGAAAATCTGGGGTATTGTCATTGCCCGGTCAGCTCTCCCGCTGCTGCACTTTGTTGATCCTTTTCTGATCCTATCTCGCGTGTTTTCCCTTGGTGTACCCTGTCTTCTGTGATCTCTCTCCATGTGCGAAGTACACTACGTTGTTTTTGTGTGTAAGTGCTGACTGCTGTGTGGATCGAGTCGATCGACTGCAGTGTGTTGAGAAACATGAGGACATGGCAAGAGGTTCATCAAGACCATCCAGGACGGGCGACCGGCGACGTAGTGTACGGCGTCATCAAGCCTGGTTCAAACTAATTTTTCGGACATTGATCATTCCGTTCAACCCCCCCTCCCATAACTCACCAAAACCCTGAAATTGTGTGTCTCTCTGTTTTGTGTAGACTTTCATTTTATTTATTTTTTTGAGTTCTTCTACGTTCAGCGTCACTGCAACAAAAGGTACCTGCCCGATCAGTGCATCACCTCCGGAATTGGCTACCCACTTCACTCACTTCACCACTGGCTACCCTCCCAGCCTCCCCATTCATTTGTATTTGTCTTATCCCGCTGTCCCCTCGGTTGAACGGTGCAGTACAGTGGTGGAATGCCCCCATTCAGAGATACTGTCCGGATCCACCGAACGACGGAACGCCTCGCCGTAAGCGCGCCGTGGGGCCGTAATGGACCCCGTAAAATCCACCCAGCTGAGAATCTGGCGAGTTCCCGTTTCCGCTCCGGCGAGTCTAGACAAAATTACGGCGTTGCAGCGTTTACGGGGTGGAAAGTGGGGATATACATAGTACTTAGGTACCGAAGAATTACACTTCTCATTCATCTGAATGGAGCGGATGAACGAAGACTAGGGAACCAAGCGAGAAGAAATTTTGTAAGCATCCTGCGGGAGATGATCAATGATTTTCAAGCAGGATGGGTGATGGGTGATGGGTGATGAATAATGGCCATGGGTAAGGCGACCACATCTCTCGCTCGGCCTCTCCGTAGTTTGAAACTTACGCATTGACGTACCTGGGTGTTAATGGTCCTTCATCACGAAAAGCAATGTTGCCTCTTGCCTTTGTGATATCGACGAGCTGGAACGGGTTTAGACTATAAAACTTAGCAAGGAGGGATGAGACGTTTGACGCAAAAGTCGTACGTTTGAACATTTGACACGGCATTTGAGGTTGCTTAGAAGGTTCTTGGAACATTCCAATCCTACGTTGGAAGAAGCCGAGGTTTCAAGTACCGTGGTTTGGTGTTGTCGCCTTGTCGGTGAGCTGAGGGCCATCATGGGCATTGTATCCGAACGTAGTTGAGACAATGAAGGCGAGGTTGACGGGTCTTGGCGGCGGAGGTGAGTTGACACAGAACTTGAGGATATCGAAAACCTAATACAGAATAGACGTTAGGGTGTAGAGAGCCCGGCTCGACTTTAGGGTGATGGATGGATGGCAAATATGGTTTTTGTTGATATTCTTGACAGAAAGAAGGAAGATAGGCATCACTGGCTGGTCTAACGCACACCCCTAATCATCCCAAACGTTCATGCTCATCAAATCCCCTGGACATCGTTCGTTGGTATCCAGAAACCCCCAAATATGTGTACACATCGAACATTAACGTATGAAATCGTCCTCGTATCGTTTTTGCTTCTCGGAAATTTGTGAATTGTTGTGTTTGTTGTATGCGCAGAGAAGAACCCATCCGTTATTCTCGCGAAATAACCACCTCGGTCTTCTTAGTGATACCGCCCTCCAGAATAAACTCGGTGCTGTTGTTGGCGCCCTTGCTCGCATGGCCCTCGACGCTTCTGCCATCCATGTCGTTCACGCCATCCATGTCGTTCATGCTGTCCAACTTCTCGCACCCCTTGCTCTTGCCCGTCCTCCACGTCTGAAGGGCGTAGCGCGACCCTATCTCGTTCGGATATCCTGTCCCACGGGTTCGGCTTCCGGTACCGCCTGCTCTCGATCTCTCGTTGAAGTACTTGATTAGGGGCGCAAGAGTCGGGATGTTCGTGACGATGATGCCGAGGTTGTTCTCGACGGTCGACCAAAGAATCAAAGGAGCGGAGTCGATGGGGTTTTCGAGGCGCTTGACCGTCTGGATGCGGATAATCTGGATAATAGTGATGAAGAGGCCGAGTCCGAACATTCCAAGCAGAACGACCTTTTTTCGCGTCTGGATTTGGGATTTGAGGAGAACTGGGAATGGGAGAAGCATACTGCAAGGCCGACTGATTAGCGCGCGATGAGAGATAGATTTGGATTTTAACTTACGCGATAACATCGAAAATGATGGTTAGCGACGCCATGCTAGTATAGAACGGCACTCCCTTAAGACATTTGCCGGGGATGCTAAAATCCCATTGTCGTGCCACGGGTTGGCAGAGGTTCAGCTGGACCAGCAAGAACGAGAGATGAAACAGGAGGCAAGAGATAACGACGCCCACAGTGGTGTACCAGTAACCGCCCTTGGGAATAAAACGAAGGTATGAGGTGAGCAAGGCGAGCTTGAAGCCGAAAATACTCGAGATATAACTGTGTTCAGGGTCAGCACTTCTGGGATATCAGGTATAAGCTGGAAAGATGGGTTTGAACTAACAAAGGGGCGCCGATATATTGAAGCTGCGAGTCAAAAGTGTTAGTTACCAGGCTTCCGTCCAATGCCAACAGGAATAGGCACTTACGATATTGAAATTGTGCAGATTTTGGGATGGAAAATCTTCCATATCTACCAATCCTAAGCCCCATTTTGTCTCTGTATTCACTTGTTAGAGCAAGACGAGATAAATCTTGGTGGTTTTCAAAATTACTCACGAACGATTGTCACGACCGCAAAACCAGCCGCCGCGACCCATGTGAGGATGATAACCCAGTCATCAAACCCGATAGCTTTGAGAATAAAGGCTCGCACGTAGGTTCGCAGACAAACAGTGATTAAGGAGAGAGTGGTAAGGGCGATGGCAACGCCCGTGATCTGGTGGCCTATGGTAGGCGCATCGGAATCTGTGGTGTTGTAGGTCCAACCCATCTTGGCGGAACGACGGCGGTTCACAACAACGCCGCACCGGGAGCCGAGAGCGAGATGTGGACCAGAAAGCGAGGAGAGCAGGAATATATATCGAATGCTGCTCTTGTGCGCGCGTGGTCGAATGCACGTAACCAGGCTTTTTAGTGAGGGTGGAGAAGGTGTCGCTCCCGTCTAGCGAGATCTGATGTCGATCACCGTGGTTTTGCTCCTCCGAACTGAGACTGATGACCGGAAAGGTGGACGAGGATCAACCACATCAAGGGTCTTGTCGTGAATATACAATTCTGGATTCCTTTTCGGAATGTAAACACGGTTGATCATGTAAGTGGGCAGTGTCACTACATAAGAGATTTGGCCTTCATCACCAATCCACCACCGAAACCTCTTGAAGCTCAGTGTTCCCCGTCTCCGCTGCCCTATTGTACCTAGGGCAGGCCAGGGGTCGGTCCGTCTAACAGGTCCAGCAGAAGCAGGTGTTAATTGCTGACAAGACGAGCGAGGGAGGGAAGGGTACTCTGGGCCGAAGTGAGTTATCGGAGAGGGTCTACATGTAACATCACACGCAGCAACTCCAGCGTGAAGCGAAGGAACAGCGCGGGGGAGGAACCAGCCTTGTACCAGCGCGTTGCTTGTCCTGCAGGGGATGATAATGGCTAACGTTGAGGACCCGTACGGGAGGTCTGTTTTCAGGCTGCTGTGCCGGACCTGGCGTCAGCTTGGCTGCAGCGGAGATGGACAGAAGAGTCTAGTAGAAGAAGATTGACCTTCCGTATGGCGTAATACTGCGGCCTGCACGTGGGTGTAGTGTACGAGATGGGCTTGGTGCTGGGTTGGTGAAGATGAGAAATCCGCTTGGATGACAACTTGGGCGCCTGCGCTCCTGCTCCTGGTGTTCATCTGTAGGGCAAGACAAGACAGTAGCGAAGATGAAGGACTGGTTCGGGCACGTAGGCAGCCCCAAGGAGAGTTCTAGGATGGTTCCAAAGCTGTGCCCGAGATGGCCTAGAACAGCGGAGTAGGTGAGCAGCCAAACCGCCTTTGGCCATAGTCACTGTCCTATTATGTAGCGTATGTGATGCCACGGGGCCGTCGGGATCCATCATGGTAGCCAAGCACGGGTTCTTTTTGCTAGAAACTCCGGCGAGGTCGATGAAGTGCAACGTCTCTTGCCATTTGTGCTTTTTGACGTGGATCTTCCTTGTTGAAGTGCAGACTACCAGCTGCTCGGCCAAGTCAGATCCGACCAAGTTGAAACGAACCTTCGAGGTCCTTTGGGTATCTTTGTAATGCATGAACCGTTTACGAACTCGATGACCGAGTCATTTGTGTGTTTCCGTCCCACTCTCGAGGTCTCGACCCTGTTGAGCTGATTATAAGACGTAAAAGTCCATGTTTTCAAAGCTTGACAACCATGTGAATGATGTAGCCGCAGAAATCAAAGCGGGAAACACACAGGTTGTACGAGAAGAAACAAGCTGTTAAATGAGAGACACCAAGGAGGAAGAATTCCCGAAGCCACCGTCATAGTAGTGTAGGTCGGAAATGCCAGAGCCTTCCCTCGGCATTCTGACAGACACTTGATGATTGTTGATGAAACCAGGAGAATGAGGAATTTGAAATCGAGGGAAAGGGTCAAGCAGCGGCCGAGGCTATTCCATAGAGAGCTAGTATCTTGTGATGGGATGCCGGAGCGATTTTCCTACCCAAGACCCAAGACCATGCAGTGATCCACACGAGGGGATATTAAGTGCCGCAAGGACAGGAGGACCTAACGGATTTGGCTAGGTCGTGATGGATGAACACTGACAAAAAGTCTTGACTGAAAGTCTGCCACTCGGGGTCCACGCCATGAGCTAGACCTTTTTCAAGAAGTCGAGCCGAGGATGGAGAGGAGGTGAAGAAGGGCAGGAAAAGAAAAAAAGAGGAGGACACGGGGTAGGTAGTAATGTACAGTTCAGCCCTGGTTTGTTTGTTAGCGCGGTTCTTACGACCTCTTTCGACAGGGGAGAAAACACGGGATTCCGGACCTCCCATTGGTCCAAACCACCGCAAAACCAGGGTAAAAGAGCCCGCTGGAAGTCCCGCGCTAACAAACAAACCAGGGCTGAACTGTATGTCTCAGTCGGTGACCCTGGGCGGAATGGAAGCCGCCTTACAGTTTGACCAAGCTATGGCGTAGAAGGACCGAAAGAAAAGGTCGAACGGAAGAAGGAATATGCCGTGAGGCACTTGGTCATGCAGAGCTTGCGCTGCGGTCACCATGACACTGCAATGCAACGCTGCTCAGGGGCAGTCACTAGCAGAGTGGCAGCCGTAGAGGTCCTCGAAGTCCTCAAGTGGCCATGGGTCGCTGGTTAGGGGACCCGGGGATTTGGTGCAAGACAGAAAGGCCGCCCGGTGCTGTGTCGGATCGTCTGTGCTCCGGGGAAGCGAGCTCGGCCAAGTTTCAATCTCCTTTGTATTGTATCGGTTGGGAAGATGAGAGCTGAAGCTGCTGGAGAAAGCCGTCAACTGAAGATGCCAACCTATCGGCAGCTACCGAAGCGCAGAATGACCATTCGCCGTCCACAACACACCACATGGGATATGATATGTTTTATAATTCCTTGGTGCGCTGGTGACTTTTGTCGTTTGTCCCGTTGTGGTCGAGATCGTCGGCGTCGACGGTGCTCTCTCTCCTTTCTCGTCCAGCGATGTGCAAGAGGGCCTTCTGTGTTCGGCAACCTCGGTGTTCCGCCCTTCCCAGGCCTTGCCTCAAACAGCTAGCAGTGAAAAACACGATGCTGGGGGTCTGGAGCGATGGGCAATCTCCCCTATCAGCGGTGAGAAAGTCCTGGACCTGTGGACCAGATCTTCCGCAATGGGGCTTTTGTGGAGGTTGTTCGGGGGCTAACAGTAGGTTGTACCCGGCAGGGGAGAAGTCGGGCTTCAAAAGGGCTCCACCTCGGTGTTGCTTGATGATTCCTGCGGGCATTTGCGGACGCAGCGTCTCATAGGCAACCGGAGGGAAGTGGCGGCGGAGGCGGCGGCGATGGCCGGTTTGCAAAAACCTATTAGTATCGCTCTGTGCCCGATGGTGAAGGGGGAGTTGGCATCGTGTGTTTTTTCCACTACCTGGCTTGGTTGTATTGTTGTCGACATGTCGTTGCAGTCGAGGAGTTGAGGCTCAACGGCAGTTGTTCATCGGGCACCGTGGTATGTGCTGGTTCAGGTTGTACTGTGCAACATTGTTTCGGTTATCGCTTGCCGTGGCCGGGAATGGCCGGCCATTGGCTCAGCATCGCAAAGTGATTCGACCGAGGAAAGAAAGTGCACAGCTGGCGAACGCGGAGCAGAGCGCGGGGTTAACAGGGTTTTGCGCTGAAGGAAAACCACCGTTTTTTGTCAAACACTGTCTTTGCTGCGAACAATTGACAACAACCAACAGTTATCGATCGCGTATCGATCGGATGAAAAAAAATGATTGCGAAAAAAGGTGCAAAAAGCACATCAACGCCAGATGGAAGAAGTGTTTTCGTCTTCTTTGCATGCATGACAACTGAGGTTAAAAGCGAGCATGTGGGGTAGCATCGTGCTGCAGGAACATGAATTTCCCGGAACAACTGCGCTGCACTGCACTTCGGCCTTTTCTCGCTTTCCACAACAGTGGGTAGCCAAACACCAACGCCGGTGCTAACGCCTGAAGCCGAGACTGAAAATGCCGCGCTAGTCTCGACAACATCTCATCGACTGAATCCATTTGGATTACGCGATACGAAGGAGACGGTCATGAACCAATCTCTTCGAGATTATGCCACGTGAAGCCGCGTGCTACGCGCAACACGTGGAAGACCAGACCTGTCGGGTAGCTAGTGTAGAGGCACAGGGCGGACATGGGCCATTCTGAGTTCTAAACCTCATCGCCGTCCCACCCACATTGCTCCCGTCTAGGCCCCAGATCCCTTTCAGTCCCCAGGAAGCCAAGATGCTTCCAAGTATGTAACGCCATACAACAAACCTAGCATCATGGAGTTTGATGCGTCTATGGAAACCTCAACCGCACAAGTCGGGCATCGCGACCCGGACTGAAGTGTCAGCCAAGGCTTGCATTCTTGCCCACAGCTTCGGAGAGTTTCTAGCCCAATGTCAAGCTGTCCGCAAACTGCCGTCCGGCCCACCTCCGCTGTACATAGTTTACTACACTACCCAGATACCCCCATCCTTGGTCAGCTAGTTCATCTCGATTATGGACGGCTTCATTTTCGACCTGACTCTGCCACGCGCGCTGTCTTAGACGCTACTCTGCCAGAAGATATTGGATATGGATATCGGCACGCATACCAGCGCTCGACGTATGCACGCCATCCGAGTAACCGAATATCAACGGCCGGTCGCCACTGACCGCCGTCCCTGGAGATGAGGATGAGCATCGTCCCGAGAGACGGTTGCTGGCGATCCCCTTCAGACGATCCGATCCCCAGGTTTTGCCATGCCCAACGTGCCAACCTGGGAAAACTCTGACTTGCAGACAGCCAGAGCACCTTGATGAGCATCTTGATAAGAACGATCCAAGGACACAAGACTCCAGCAGCCGGTCTGCATCTCTTCTCCGCCGTGTCCGCAACTACCGGTAAGACTCACTCGATTTGGTTTCACTCAACTAGGTATAGCGCCGGGAATATCTGACCTAGCAAGCCCGTCGACCAATCTTCTGCTGAGTTGATGCAGGTCGAGGCTTTCTTGGGAACGATCCAGAAACAGGATTGGCTTGAGTAAAACCAAATTCTGTGAGACGAAGCGGTAGAGCCACTTCTCACGAGGTTAACCATGTCACGCAATGGCTGGCACGATAAACCTAAAAACTGACCCAAGCATGAATTTGCAAGGCACTCTGCACCAAAGAAGAAAGCACTTCGGCTTGGCCTTGGGTGTGGTGGGACCCAGACGGAGATTGTTCCTGGAACTGATGGCCATCCGTCCACTCACAGGCTCTCAAGCTCCCACGGATACAGTGACCTTTTCTACCCACGCAGGTACCGTTGCCATGCCTCCATCTTGGTCCCAGCCAGAGGGTTCACTTTGGGCCGTCTAGCTGCATAATAAGCAGGGGACCCTACGAGTCCCTGAAGAGTCTCGCCTGCGTTTCTCTCCTCCCTGGTGGGTTCGGGAGAGCAGTCTTCGCGTGGCAGACCACGCCAGCGCCGGGGCATGGAATCATACTTAAACAAAGCATGTCGACTGCCACCATGAATACATCATCGCCAAGGTACCTAGTCGTTCTCGGAGATCTTCAACTTCCTCCCTCACGCTCCCTCAACCTCAAACTCCAGCAGAAGCGTCCAGGCCGGCGCTCACTTTCGAGCCTCGCTTCTCAGTCCAGTCGTTTCCACCTAGACGCCCTCCAGAGGAACCATCACCATGAAGGTTTCGACTCTTCTCTCTTCCGGCCTTTTCTCCGTCGGTGCCTTGGCCACCGCCATTGGCTCGACCTGCAAATGCTTCCCCGGCGATGCCTGCTGGCCTTCGACACAGGAATGGAACAAGCTCAACCAGACCGTCTCTGGCAGACTGATCGCTACCGTGCCCCTTGCTGAGGTATGCCATGGCGACAAGTACGACAGCGCAAAGTGCTCGAGCCTCCAGTCTTCGTGGCAGACTCCCGATACTCAGTAAGTTCTATTTTTCCCTCTTGTTGTAAACTGCCATGATCTTTTGGTGGTGATCATCATGTATGCAATGTCGATCACTAACAACCATGTCCCCCACACAGCATGGTTGACTCGGCCTCTATCATGGCCCCGTTCTTTGCCAACCAGAGCTGCGACCCCTTCACTTCCAAGGACAAGCCCTGCACCCTCGGCAACTACGTAAGGTACGCCGTCGATGTCCGGACCGCTGCCGATGTGGCCGCCGCCGTCAACTTTGCCCGCAACCACAACATCCGCTTCGTCATCCGCAACACCGGCCATGACTACCTTGGTCGTTCCACCGGTGCCGGTGCCCTCTCCGTCTGGACCCACAACCTGAAGGATATCGAGTTCAAGACCTGGGATGACGCGTACTACTCTGGTCCCGCCGTCAAGCTTGGTGCCGGTATCCAGGGTTATGAGGTTCTTGCTGCCGGCAAGGCCAAGGGTCAGGTCGTCGTTGCCGGCGAGTGCCCTACTGTCGGTATCTCTGGTGGTTACACTCAGGGTGGTGGTCACTCGGCTTTGAGCACCAGCTTCGGTCTGTCTGCTGACAACACCCTCGAGTGGGAGGTCGTCACTGCAGATGGCCGTTTCGTCACGGCTTCTCGCACCCAGAACTCTGACCTCTACTGGGCTCTCTCCGGTGGCGGCGGCGGCAACTATGGTGTCGTTATCAGCATGACCATCAAGACCTTCCCCGATGCCAAGGTTGGTGGCGCGACCCTCTCCTTCTTCTCTGCTGAGAATCCCACCGACAAGTTCTACGCCGCCATCGATGCTTTCCACTCTGCCCTCCCCGACATGGTCGCCGCTGGCACCATGGTTGTCTACTACTTCACCTCGACCTTCTTCATGATCGCCCCCATGACTGCCTACGCCAAGTCCGAGGAGGAAGTCGAGAATATCATGGCCCCCTACCTCAAGACTCTTGACACCATGGGCGTCAACTACACTGCCGGCTACACCGAGACCGAGACCTACTATGACCACTACGACAAGTACTTCGGCCCTCTCCCCACCGGCAACATCAAGGTCGGCATCGCCCAGTACGGTGGCCGTCTCATCCCCGTCGACACCGTCAAGAACAACGCCACTGCCTTCGCCAAGACCGCCCGCTTCATCGCCGAGAGCGGCGTCACTTTCATCGGTGTCGGCACCGATGTCTCCGCCTTCGGCAAGGACAACCAGAACGCCGTCCTCCCCGCCTGGCGCAAGGCCCTCGTCCACGCCACCCTCACCACCCCGTGGTCGTTCGAGCCCGAGGACTGGGACAAGATGCTCGAGAACCAGCACCTCATGACCGACGTCATCATGCCCGCCATCGAGGCTGCCACCCCCGGCTCCGGCGCCTACATGAACGAGGCCAACTTCCAGCAGCCCGACTTCCAGCACCAGTTCTTCGGCAGCAACTATAGCAACCTCACGTGCATCAAGAAGAAGTACGACCCCACCAACTTCTTCTACGCCACTGCCGCTGTCGGTAGCGAGGCCTGGACTGTTGCCAACGATGGTCGCATGTGCAAGTCTGCTTAGATAAAAGCAAGCGGACTTAAGGTGTTATTTGCTGTGAGCGGTTCGAAAACCTGCTGCTATTAGCCTTGGTTATGTTTTTTAGAACTTAATTCCTTAGTCTTTATTTTTCCACCCCCTTTTGCTTACCTACCTACTACTCATGTGTCTATGGCCTGTTTTGTCATGCTCGTTTCTGGGTAAGGGATCGGAGGTGGTGAGGGGAGGAAAACAATGTCGTGATGTTTTGTAAAAGTTGATGGTTGATGAGAAGGGAAGCTGCTAGGCTTCGTTACCTACCTACTATGGTGCGCACGCTCGCTATAACGAACACATCATGTTCATGTGTCATTTTCTTGTATATAAATTTTGAGAAGCGAATATCGAGTACATGCCTTGGTGTAAGAATTGGTGTTCTGTCTTAACCTCTATGGTCCTATCAGGGAGCTGTGTGTTGTTCTTTTTTTGGGGCTTTTCTACCAAAGACTCATAGGAGATGGTGATTACCAATCTCATTCGCAACACTCGCATTACAACTAAGTGTAACGATCGGAAAACTATTCTGGAAGGAACATCACGCCCATCGTGATTGCATTTTTGGGACGATTGATATGGAAAGAAGCTTCCAAAAGAACTGAAGGGAACACGTTTGGCTGATGCCGTCATTTACTGTTGGTAAGTCGATGATGCGATCTACCCCACATCATTGTCTCGATCGTACCCCGCACTAGCAATCTAATCGAGAAAGCTGCAGCTTCATGTCATCGGCTGTTACTGCACTAACAGCATTACCTTCCGAATTGCCGAAGCTTCGGTGTACACCAATCACCGATACGGCGATATCAACGACCGCAGGTGTTGTATTTCTAAGCATACTGCGAGACAGCTCGGCCCCCTCTTCGGGTTTAAAAAAGACATATGAACCCCACGGTGCTTCATACAAAATCCTGGACAGCTTCACATCTCGGCATTCAAGTAAACAGTTCAAACCATAACCAACCAACCACCAAACCAACACACAAAACATCAGACACAATGGCGTCCCAGAACTCCGACATCCACCTCTACACTGCCCAGACTCCCAATGGCATCAAGGTCTCCATCCTCCTCGAGGAGCTTGGTGTGCCTTACAAGGTAATTACCATATGAACTTTCATACCACTTGCCTGTGAACCCATGCGCACATTTCACCTGCTCTTCACCTCTCTCTTCGCCCCTCTCTTCAAACCGACACTAACCCTCCCCCCAGGTAACCGCAATCGACATCTCCAAAGACGTCCAAAAAGAGCCCTGGTTCCTCGAAATCAACCCCAACGGCCGCATCCCCGCCCTAACCGACAAGCTCGAGGACGGCACACCCATCTCCCTGTTCGAGTCCGGCGCCATCATGCAGTACCTGGTCGAGCGCTACGATAAGGACCACAAGGTCTCGTACCCGCACGGCAGCAAGGAGTACTACCTGACCCAGAGCTGGCTGTTCTGGCAGATGGGCGGGCTGGGCCCCATGCAAGGGCAGGCTAACCATTTCACTCGGTATGCGCCGGAGAAGATTCAGTATGGTATCGATAGGTACCAGAACGAGACGAGACGGTTGTATAGGGTTATGGATGCGCAGTTGGCGAAGAATGAGAAGGGGTATTTGGTGGGGGATAGACCTACTATTGCGGATTTTGCGTGTTGGGGGTGGGTTGCTGCTCATGGTAAGTTCCTTTTCTTTCTCTTGCTTCGTTGTTGTTAGGTGTATCACATGTCAGTGTCACAATTGCTAATGAGATATCTATGTGCATAGGCTGGTGCGGCATCAAGGACTTCGAGAACCAGTTCCCCAACCTCAACGCCTGGCTCAACAGACTCCTCGAGCGCCCCGGCGTCGAGAAGGGCAGGCACGTGCCCAGCAAGCACTCGGCGCTGGAGAACAACAAGTTGAGCGAGGAGGAGCTTGAGGCCAAGGCGGCGTCTTCTAGGGCGTGGGTCCAGAAGGGCATGGCTGAGGATGCGAAGAAGTAAGGAAAATCAAAAGCAAACGGTGGGAAACGAGCTATGAGCTATGACCACTGCAGTGCGCTGCTTGTGATGCTGTCAGATTAGCGAGACAGACAATGAATCTCGAAACTGACGAGTTTTTTGTGTGAGAAAGGTTTCGGTCCAAGGTTTAGGTTTGATATGGCGAGTTAGGAAGTAGTGGTAACTGGTGAGCGATCGCTAGTGGCCCCCGGGCCTCCTCCATGATGGTGTTTGGTGATATGGACTATCCTGGGATGTGACTGCCGCGATGAATGCCATGCGCACTTGCGACCTCATATCTCGAGTTAGCTGAGGAATGTCAAGTCAGTAAACCCGTTTGAGCATAACATCATTGAGATTCTGTCATAAGATGAAGACTGTTGGAAGTTGAGACGGAAGAAGTTCAATTGCAGCGGTCACGTGTAGCCAATAACAGCGACCACTGCTATGTGAAGACCTGGAACGTCAAGTCCAGCGCGCCTGTGCGTTCCTTCGTGTTTGCACCTGCTCGCTTACCTAAGGCAAATGCGGGATCTGGCCCCACTTGCCTTTTGCTTTGCCTCCCGTCTGCGCGTCGTCCTTTCACTGCAACCAGCCAACCACTCTTTTGCACACCAACCGAAACCACATCACATTGTCAACCGATTTCTGGTCGTCTGTTATTTGAATCCCTCGACACAGAACGACCTCATCAACGATCACAATGTCGTGGAGGAACCAAGGAATCACGGGTTCCAACAACATCCCGTTGGGAAGCAGGCGTCGCTTCGCTGGCGATGGAGAGGAAGAGCTTGACGGCGCTCGCAGCGTAACACCATCAGCCCCATCATCCGTCACCAACGGAGACAGAGACAGAGACAGAGACGGCCCCGTCTACAGCAATGATCGCGACGTCAAGCGCGGCCGCAGCCCCGAGAGGTCCGAGGATGGTCCCAAGCGCCGCAAGAAGCGCAACCGCTGGGGCGAAGCGACCGAGAACAAGGCCGCCGGCTTGATGGGCCTTCCTACCGCCATCGTCGCTAATATGACGAGCGAACAATTGGAGGCCTACACCCTGCATCTTCGCATCGAGGAAATTACCCAGAAGCTTAAGATCGACGACGTCGTCCCGGCCGATGGAGACAGGTATGTTGGACGTGTTTACTCGTTTTTGTCTCTGAAACTCTTGACTGACCTCTTGTGTTTGTCCAGATCACCCTCTCCTGCTCCCCAGTACGATAACCATGGTCGCCGTGTCAACACTCGCGAATACCGTTACCGCAAGAAGCTCGAGGATGAGCGCCACAAGCTCATCGAGAAGGCGATGAAGACGATCCCTAACTATCACCCGCCCTCGGACTACCGTAGACCTACAAAGACCCAGGAGAAGGTCTACGTCCCGGTTAACGACTACCCAGAGATTAACTTCAGTATGATAACTAACCCTCCAAACTCCCTATTAACTCCTAACCTTCCCCCGCCCCCATTGGTATTTTGCCAGGCATGAGCCCGCGCTTCTAGAAACAGTTGCCGTTCGTGCCTTGCAAGTTGCTTATGTTGAACTTTCTAACCCGAAAACAAATTTGATTCCATGATAACAATACTAACACTTAGCTCTTCCTTGTTCAAGTTGGTTTGCTTATCGGTCCTCGTGGCAATACACTCAAGAAGATGGAAACAGAATCTGGCGCCAAAATTGCCATTCGTGGAAAGGGCTCCGTAAAGGAGGGCAAGGGCCGTTCTGACGCCGCCCACTCCAGCAATCAGGAAGAGGACCTGCACTGTCTCATCATGGCAGATACCGAGGAGAAGGTGAACAAAGCCAAGAAGCTGATTCACAATATTATTGAGACAGTACGTTGTCCCCATCCCGTTCCCGCCTCTGGCGTTTATGCACCCGCTAACTGTTGTTTTAGGCTGCTTCGATCCCTGAAGGCCAGAACGAGCTTAAGCGCAACCAGTTGCGTGAGCTTGCTGCCCTCAACGGTACTCTGCGTGATGACGARAACCAAGCYTGCCAGAACTGCGGCCAAATCGGTCATCGTAAATATGATTGCCCTGAGAAGCAGAACTACACCGCCAATATTATCTGCCGTGTCTGCGGTAACGCCGGCCATATGGCTAGGGATTGTCCTGACAGGCAGAGGGGTGCAAGCTGGAGAAACGATGGTCCCGGTGCTGGCCGTACCGCTGGTCGTATTGGTAGCAGTGGTGGCGGCGATGCCGTGGACCGCGAGTACGAGGTATGCTCTCCACCTTTCCGATTTTCTCTTCTCGCGAGCAACATACTGACATTTACCAGCAACTCATGCAAGAACTCGGCGGTACCGGCGCTGCTCCTGCTCGTATCGAAGCTGGCCCTGGCTCTTTCAGCAACGGTCCCAGCGGCGGCAACGGCGATGCCAAGCCCTGGCAACGGGGACCTACTGGCGGCCCTGCTCCCTGGCGTACTCGCAACACTGATCGGGATCACGAAGGTGGCCCTGGTGGTCCTCCCAGCGGACCCTCTGGTGGCCCGGCTCCTTGGGCTCGTGACCGTGGCGAGCGCAGACATGATGACCGCGATAGAGGAGACAGCTACTACGGCGGTGATCGCAGGCATGAC